>JAQFZN010000949.1:0-20549 GCA_034687075.1 Geophilus carpophagus | reverse complement strand
AACTAAAATTGATTTGATAAAGACTAAAATTGCGCTAAGACAGAGTGAAAAAATTATAAATGCAGGTAAACATTTTAAATTGTATTTAAATTATATGTACATATGTTCTTTTAATTTATATTCAGGTGAAAAAACAAAATCAAAGAAGCCACGAATAAGACCTGCACCGCGATTTAAATCGCCAAATAAGAAAACTGTTTCTTTGCCTACACAACCACAGGGGAAAACTTTACCACAAAGGATATTATTACCAGCTACAGTGCAAAATAAAATAGTACCTGTTACGATTCCACATGCAAACATCTCAGTTCCACTGCTACCACAGAAAATACCCATAGCTGCATCGCCACAGATGATACCGGAATCTTTAACGAAATTATTACTGAACAATTCTGTACTACCGAAGGAAAGTGAAAGTGCAATTACACCAGTAGGTAATGATGATCCGAACGAAACATTACAAATATTGGTTGTATCATCTTCGTGATTAGTTTTATTCATTATCTAAAGCATCTTTAAAAAAATAGTGAAAATATAAACACTTTTTCACCGTTTATTCAGATAAAAGATAAAATCTAATTAAAACAGTTGTACAATATACAACGATTGCATTAATAATTAATGAAAACTCGTGGCATTTTTACTTTAAAAGTCACATAAACCAGGTATAATACAAAATAACACATTGAATATTTTCAAATTAAAGAATTTTTATGAATATTATTATTTCTCGTTAACTTTTTCTAAAAATAAAAACAATTTCTTACTTTTTTAACAATTCTGACCTGCAGACATTTTTATTTAATTATGAAGTTTTGCTTCATTTTTTATATTTATTTTTTTTAATTTTAACGAAACAAAAATCAGATTTTTATTATAAAACTATTACTTCGTAGTTTATCATTGTGTGAGCAAATTATCAATTCTTTTAATAGGTGGGTTTAATTAGGCTGAAGATGATTTGGCGCATCTGCAAACATAAATTTTAATCTGAAAGCTTCAGCCACCATTATTTTGATTTCCTCATCGTCCCAATTACGTGTGTCAAAGTTTTGAAGGTTTAACATTAAGCCCTACGAAAAATTAAAACAAAAATTATTTTTATTCACTTCTTAATTACTTGATTTTCGAATTTTTACTTGAAATTCAGTTTGTCTTAATAAATCTTTTGACCAGCAATTGAGAAAAGCAGCACAAACGTAAAGATGAAATGAAGAAAAACCATCCGGTTCGGACTAAAAAAAGTTGAAACGTCGGTTAGTCGAATACGAAATTATTATATTACACCAACAAATTACATGATAAGTATCCCATAAACGAATGGTACAGCGTAAAGGAAGTTCACGCATTAGCAAGTTATTCATCCATCGAAAAGAAAATTGCAGGTATTCAATATTGTGTTTTGTAAGGTGCTCATGAAGTGGTGCTGTGGGAATAAAAAAATAATATTACACTTTTAAAGCCATTAAAATTTCGTTAGTTTAAATTCACCATTAATTCTTTGAGTAAGTTCTTTGAGCTGGCTGATTTTGGTTTGAATTCCTGGTTGGGCAAATGTGTAATTATCCTGGATTCCATCCAAGAGGTGTGACATGCACCAGAAGCAATCTGCTTCTATTTGATCCCGAGATTCCTGAGGCAACTGTGAAACATCAAAGTGTTCTAATATTTCATCTATAATTATAAATAAAGTTTTATTAAATAATACCGACTTTTTAAGTGAGTTTTTAGATAAAATATTACCATCTTTAAGAAATTCTCTTAAAAATACTACGAAAAATGGGGTTACAAGATCATTTATTCCTTGAACATAACCACTTGCTGGATGTCGGATTGCCCAAATATAAAGAATTCTTTCAAATATCTAAGAAAAATATCATTAGAAAACTATATACATTTATTATTTGAAAAGTTTAATACTTTTTGAACAACTTCTTGTTGGAAGAGCGGAATTAGTGGACTCATTCGTGGTATATCGATGTGGATCTTAATAGAAAATATTTATTTTTATTCTAGAAGCAAAGAAATTGTAATTTAATTACTTGTCTGTATGTATCTTCATGAATATCTTCATGCCGTGTTTCAAAATATTGTTTTACAAAGCTAAAATATTCATTTCGTTTCCTTGTCAATGTAGCTTCCCGCCTGTCTTGATTAGGAGGTACATAACCCTACAAATAATGAAATTCAATTTATTAAATATTGCAGAAATAACAATAAAATTAATTACATACATTCAGAAGCCGCCACGTAATTCCACGAACGGGTGCAGGAATTCCAGACCAACTTAGAGATCTCAATTCATCTTTTAATATAAAAAAATTAATTTATTTTTTACACACACAATCACTTCCTATTACTTAGATTTGTATTAGTGTGTTTGAGTAAAGCACGAAATTTTTGAAGTCGATTTTGTTCGAAGTCACTATGTGAATTGTTGGCTAATCGACGGACGGGAGAAGAACGAGGCCTAAGAGGAATCTGTCGGATTCCTATACCAGGTCCATGGCCTAAGCCACCGGAAATGTTTGAAGAAATTTGATTCTTGTGAACAGGTGAAGATGGTTCTTTATATAAAAATCAAATAAAATTTTTATATTTTTTCGACTTTTTGATTGAATTTAATTGTATTGCTACCTTTTTGAAAAGCTAATCTTTGTAAAGCTTCAGCTCTACTTTCTTCTGTTGTTTCAAATCTCGGAGGACTTGATTTAATTGGGATTGGATCACTAACGGTTTTCGTTGCTTGACTGTGGTTTGTGATTACCGTGAGGGCAGTTGATTGGACAACTCGAGGAGAAATTTTTACATCTAAAAATTGTCGAATTCTACTTATAATTTATTACAAATTTATTAAGCGAATTGATTTATACCTGAGACTGTCCAAAACTCATCGTCACCCGTATCCCAAGCATCTTCCGTGCTTTCTTTAAAATCTTGAAATGAACTAGAAGAATTACTTCGCTTATGTCGAATCTCTCTTTTAGGGCTGACCCTAAAAATTAAAACACAAAACCAAAAAATATAGATATCAGGTTAAAAAAATTCATCAATAAAAGTTCATCTTACCTAGGACATTCTGTCAATGGTGGATGCATAGCTCCATATACTGGTTTAATGCTACAAGACAATTAATGATCACTATTATTATTATCAAAGATAGTTTTATCCTGATAATGTTTATATTTTTATTTACCTTCCTGGAACATTTTTGTTATTTTTTTTCCAAAAAGCCGCTTTAGTTTCTTTTACGTTGCTCTCACCAAATCCTTGCATCGTTTACGATGAACAAATCAAAATTAGAAATAATAACATAACTTGAGACTTGTGAATCAGGGTTAATGAGGAAGTAAGACGTAAACCTCTTACAATAACTCGACAGCAGCCATCACCACAAAAACACAGTACCGAGCGTGACATGGATCTACCTGGAAGTACCACGCAAGCTAATAGTCAAATATAAAAGCAACCGTTAAATGCTGCATAATAATTTTTAGAATAATTTTTAAATATTAAAATAATAAATTACAGAGTAAATTAAAATAAATTATTTTTGGTGTTTAATACTTTTACTTTTAACTAAAGATTCAAGATGGCGCTAGTGTTAATTTTAAAAATAATAATACTAAACATTAATTTAATTTAGCTTATTGATTTAAATTTCATTAAAATGTTTATTGTAAATGCAATGAGTTATTTTCAAGTATTTTATTACAGTTGTCGCATCGATCTGACGGAAATGCCGAAGTGTGACGTTTTCCGGTGGCCTTGTTCTTTTTCGGTCAAAAATGGCGGAAGGCGGGCCGAGTCCTCCTGATTGGGAATATCAAAAGAATGAAATTGCAAATTTAATGAAAAAACAGCTAAAGAAAGGAGATACTTGGTAAATACAAACATAAGTTTGACCATTGTGAATAACTAAATGCTAGTTAAAGAGTGATTAGAATGGTGTTACATTAAAATTATATGGCATAACCCATGCGGTCGTTTTGAAGTGATACTGAATTGCTGTAGTCGGCTTTTAATCGAAGGGCTATTGCAACTCCTTACGCTGAATTAAGCAATAAAACAGCTGCTTGAAGGTCATTAGAATTATATTTAGTTAGTATGAGCATTACGTAATAACGTATTGACTTTTAATAGTTACACTGATATAGGGATGCAAGCTTAAAGCTATTTATGTCATTTCCTAAAACTTGACTTTTAAATTTCTAAATAATATTCTGTTAAACAGGTATTTAATTGATAATCGGTGGATCAAGCAATGGAAAAAATATGTTGGTGCGGATTTTTGGGATAGAAATATCGTGGGCGAGCAAGGCCTTCACCCCGGTCCAATTGATAATAGCCCACTCTTTAAAGGTAGGTGTGTTTACTCATTGCGTAATTTATCTTTTAATTAATTTCAAATTTAATTTTCTAGATGCCTGTTCAGAAGAAGGCGTGGAAATACGTGATCACTTAATTGACGAATTAGATTATGTTCTATTACCCGAAGAAGCATGGACTTTGTTGGTATCATGGTATGGATTAGTCGAAGGGCAAGAACCTATTTCCAGAACTGTTGTCGAATATGGAATGTTTGTAAAACATTGCAAAGTACGTCATAATTTGATCAATTTTTGTAACTGACTAAATTTTGTATGGAATTTTTTCTCAGGTTGAAGTTTATTTAATGGAATTTAAGTTGTGTCAGAATAATAATTTAGACATTTGTATATCGAGGAAGTTTAGTAAAGTAGATACTATTGGTAATTGTTATGAGTATTAAAATAAATTTTAAAATTAATAAACAAATTTATTTATTTTTATTTTTAGAGCACATTGAACAAGAAATGAGGAAATTGTTTAATGTTCCTCCAGATAAAGAAACTCGGTTATGGAATCGATATACAAGTTCTACATATGAGCATCTTAGTAAAAAAGATGCGACTGTACAGGATGCAGGTTTATATCAAGGACAAGTATTAGTAATAGAAGTTAAAAATGAAGATGGGACCTGGTCACGTCAACTTAAGTGGTGATTTTGATAAATTTTAATGTATTTAAAAATTATATTTTTTCTTTTTTCTTTATAAGTTCTAGTTCAGTGAGTTACAATTCGGTTGGATACGGTAATTCTACAATGGCAAGTGGGAATGGAAAACAGTACAACTCTTCAAACAGCACCATGTAAGTGTATTATTAGTGTTTGTGCTTTTCTCTCTGATGATCGGTTATGTTTTTGCTCGCGCTATTTGCCATTTCCTTCTCTCACACGTGTAGTTCGATGGACTATGCAAGTACTTCTCGCAACTATGGCTTTCCTAGAAATGGAATGTAAGTTTTACATTCTTTTGAAATAGGAAACACTTTTTTCACGCTTTTTAAATTAAAATTTGGTGGTTTAAAAGAATAAAGATATTGAAAAAAAAGGTAATTAAAATATAAAAGTTATGAATATAAGTTTTATCCGTTTTTAGGTCTACTCGCTATGGTTCTATGAGCGGTTACAGTAGTGGTGGTGGCGGTGGAGGTTACAGTTCAATGTATAACGAAGGTACAACAGGGACAGCACAACCTGGTCTATGTGGCCTTACCAATATGGGTAACACATGCTTCATGAACTCAGCAATACAGGTTTATCTTATTTATTATTTTTAATATATTTTTTCTTAGTTTTGAACCTTTCTTTTATTTTTTTTAGTGTATGAGTAACTGCCCACCGTTGACTAATTACTTTTTGGAAGATCGGTATTGGGACGAATTAAACACAGAAAATCCACTCGGGATGAGAGGAGAAATTGCCAAAGCTTTCGGTGAATTAATAAAAATTATGTGGTCTGGTCGATACTCGTATACAGTGCCCAGAAATTTCAAAGTATAGTGTTATTAATAGTTTTTAAAAATAATTTTTGGATTTGAATACGTTGATTGATTCGGGATTATTTGATAGATGCAAGTCGGTCGTTTTGCGCCACAGTTTTCTGGTTATCAACAGCAAGATTCACAAGAACTAATGGCATTTCTTTTGGATGGACTTCACGAAGACTTAAATCGAATTAAGAAAAAGCCATACATTGAACAAAAAGACGCAGAAGGACGTCCTGATGAAGAAGTTGCAGCAGAAGCCTGGGCGAATTACAGACAAAGAAATGATTCTGTAATTGTAGATACATTTCACGGACTATTGAAATCGACTTTGGTTTGCCCGGAGTGTTCCAAAGTGTCTGTTACTTTTGATCCTTTCTGTTATTTAACACTTCCAATGCCAATTAGGAAAGAACGGCAAATGGAAGTGTTTCTTATTCCGTTGGACCCAATGAAAAAATGCATTCAGGTGTTAATTTCATAGTTATAAAAAAATTTAAAATTTTTAAATTTTTTATTCATGTTTTTACAGTACAAACTCACAGTTCCTAAACAAGGGACGGTTGATGATTTGTGTAAAGCGCTTAGTAGATTCACAGGCATTGAAACAGATCGAATGATGGTAACTGACGTGTATAATCATCGATTACATCGTGTCATCCCACATGATGATGTGCTCAATAATATACAGGATAGAGATGATATATTTATGTAATCAATTATTTTTATCTGTTTATTTAAAAATAATCATTTTGTAATGACATTTAGATTAATTAATTTAGATAATCTAAAATTTGTTTGCTATTTTAAGTGAATATTAATAATTAGGATTTATTTATTTATATTTATTTCTGCATTTTAGTTATGAAACATCTGTCTCAGTAACGAATGAAGATCCTGATACTTTAATCTTGCCAGTATATTTAAAGGAACGGAAGTATGTTATTTTTATATAAGTATTTTCACAATTATTGATAATTTTTTTTTTAAATTGTACTCAGAACAAGGCCAGGTTGTAACAGTTACTCTGTTTCTTCACAATTATTTGGGCAACCATTGCTAGTAGCTGTACCTAAAAAAGACACTACATACGACTCGCTTTACCGATTGATATTGGAACGAATGGTGCGATTTGTTAGAATTCCAGATCCTAAAGAGGATTGGTGGATTAACGACATAGAAGACAAGGTGTCTGTAAATGGAGGTTGATAAACATTTATTTATAGTTTGATATAAATGAAAATTTGGATTTAATTAACACAGTATTATTTTTCAGAAGTGGAAATGACAAATGGCGAAGATGAGTACGATGATAGTGATGTTGCTAATGATGATACTGAGTCTAAAGACGAAGTTTCTACTAAAGCTTCTGATTATGGTTCAAGTGATATGCAAGAAAGCAACTTTGCACCTGAAGGAAACTATCTCTTCTCAATGCAGTTTGTTAATTTATATGGAAATACCGATGTGGACAAAATAAAAGTTGATGGAAAACCTATAAAATTTAATAGTAAAAAGCAAAAACTGTTACTAACTTGTAAATATAGTTTAATGTACAATTTGCTATAATTTTAGATCGATCTTTTGTTGCGATCGAATGGCATTCAAAAGCAAAAGAAAAATTTTACGACGACAAATTAGCAGAGGTTGAAATATTTATTTTAGTTTCAAATAGTTTTTTTCTAAATGTTTGTTTATTTACTCAGGCACTAGAGCAACATGAAAGTGTAAAGTCAAGGCCTCCGCCCAGGAAACAAGTGATTCAGTTGGGCGAGTGTCTTGAATTATTTACGGCAACTGAGAAACTGAGTGCTGAGGATTCTTGGTAAATAACATTACTTTGACTTTTGTAATATTAAGTGGAATATTATTATATTCCACTTTTTCTAATATTAATTTGCAGGTACTGTCCTTCTTGCAAGAAACATCAACAAGCAACGAAAAAATTTGATTTATGGTCTTTACCCAAAGTTCTCATTCTTTGTTTCAAACGGTTTTCGTACAGTAGATACTCAAGAGATAAAATTGATGCTCTGGTGGAGTTTCCATTTAGGTATATTTACTTTACATTTTATTAATGTGTATGTATGTAGTGAAGGTTTAATATAAATTTAAAAACTTAGGAACTTAAACATGGCAAAATACATAATTAACGCGCAGCATGGCGCAGCATCATACGATCTATTTGCTGTTTCCAATCATTACGGCTGCCTAGGTGGCGGTCACTGTAAGTTTTTGTTACATTATTATTTTTTTCACGAATAAAACTCAGATTTCGTTTTGTTTTTAAATGTAGACACAGCATATGCAAAGAACAAAGACGACCATCGTTGGTACAATTTTGATGATAATAGCGTAAGCTCTGCGAGTGAAGATGCAGTTGTGGTAATTATTGCATTTAATTTAATGTACTATTTTGTTGGTAATGTTGGTAATAATTTGTTATTTTTCAGTCAAAAGCCGCCTACGTTTTATTCTACATTCGACGTGACAGTAATGAGAATGCGACTAATTCATTAATTCATACACGGGACATTCCGGCCGCTGTTGGTACATCTGGAATTCAAGACAATGGCGAGCGTAGCAGTGATGAAGATTTGGCAATGGAGACAATTTAAAAACAAAATCACGATAAGAGATTTGTCGATTGGATTCAGGAAGATATTCGTCTTATTTCCGCCCACATGCAACAACTGTGACGTAATTTTTCTTTGAGACCGATTCTGAAAGTTATGCTGCTGTTACTACATTTGCTTCATCTTTGTGGGATTTTTTTCCTCTTAAGTTCTTGTATGGAGAAAATATTAGGTTGGCAAAATTCGGTCAATAATTTCCTGTGATTGATTTTTGTGTTTTTTTCTTTTTTTTTCGTTCTGGTGGGATTTTGAATTAAAAGTTAACGACTTTTAATACCCACTTGCCTGCCCGCCTGCCTTTGTAAATACTAAAAATTGGGATAATAAATTGCTGAGAATACCTTTTATATTTTCGAAATAATGAGGTCAAAAGTGGATGAAAGTGTTTATTCGAAGCACTGTTAACATGTTTTTCTTGTTTCTTAATATTTTAAATTATTTAAAATTGCTTTGATTAATTCTTTTACCTGAAAAATTCTCTTGGCTCAACAGTCTTTGTCAAATTTCTCATTTCAACTACAAAAAAAATACCTCAACATATTCAATCACTTAGTAACCAAGATTTCAGTTATCTTTTGTGGAAGATCTTTACATTGATTATGCCTGAATTTTTCTCAGGCTGGAAATTCTGCATAAAATGTATGATAATTTTGTTGTAGAACTTGTTGAATTAGCAGGATATTGCATATCTTTGGCCTATTTTATTTATAAAATAAAATTGTGTTGTGAGAATGAAAACTGTCACTATTTTTGTCTCAAGAACAACGTTCGACAAACTACAGGAAAGCTTTTGTTTCGCTCATGCGCAAATCGTTAACAGAGCTTCGGAATACTTTTGATAGATGTCGTTAGTTGGGTGCAGTGATTCTTCCCTCAAGCCGAAACAATAAAATGTCGGGCATAGTGTGAGAACTATTCGGAACATAATTTCGAAAATGTTAATTTGACATTATAAGAGTGAGACCAAATTTTTCAACAAATCAGTAGGGCATTTGTATGTATTAATTAAGCTTATCATTTTAGGCGCATTAAAACACGATCATTGTCTTTGTTTGCAGCATCGTCATGATAAATCCAGAAATTTTATTTAAATTTGCAAATATTCAAAAAAATCTTAAGCTTGTACTTAAAAATGTTGCTTTTGGAATACCTATTTTTGTTACATTTATTGATATGGTAGGCTATGTCGCCAAAGTAGAAGGAATTTCAATGCAGGTACATTTTTTCTTTGACTTGAATGACTTAATGATTATTGTTATAGTTTTAATTTATTTTATTAACGAACGTATAATTTATAGCCGAGCCTGAATCCTGATTTCAAGTCAACTGATTATGTTCTATTAAATCGATGGGCAATTAGAAGTTTTAATATTTCACGTGGAGATGTGGTCTCACTTTTGTAAGTACCATTTACTTTTGTTTTTGTTTATTAATATGTTGAATGAATAAGTAAATAATAAATTCAAGATGGTAAAACAACTACAAATAATGCTCACATTTATTTCTATAATTTTTAAATGGTTTAAAAAGGAATAGATGACATTTATTAAATTTTTCTCTCTCGAAAGTTACAATTTATTAGAAAGTCCTATTTTATAGAATTTTACATAAAGTGGGAATGGATATTCCTGCGAGGAAAATATTTTTGATTTTAATTATAAGATTGCACCTAAGGATGGCGCCACGTGATCGTAAAGTATCATCATCTGAGCAGCGTGTTTAAAAAGGTTGATTTAAATTTTATAGTTCCTGCTTGGCATTTTATTCGGGCTTTAGTAGCTGCTGGTTCCTAATGACCAGTTACCATAGCAACCAGCTTGCTTAAGCCTTAAGATGTCATTTGAAAATTTGTTTCATATTTTGATTGAGCCACTTGAAAAATATGAAAATACAAGTGGCCAAATGCCAAGCTTATAAGTATTGCCAGGAAATTGAAGAAATTTAACGAAATTGTCTAGAAGCCAGTGCCAACATTTCACATTTGACGCTGCTGCCATTTTTAGTTTCCATAGTAACCATTTTGGATATTATCGTAAAGATGATGATGAAATTTTTTATTTTTTTTTCCTTTTCCAAATATTTTTTTATTTTAATATTTAACTTATTAAAAATGTCGTGAAGATTTTTACAGCAATTTTAAATATTTGTAGATGTTATTTACTTTATTTGAATGCATTAAATATTAAAATTTAATATTTTTCAATTCAAATTTTCTAGTTCACCTAAGGATCCAGACCAGAAAATCATCAAACGAATTATAGGATTAGAAGGAGATACAGTAAAGTAATTTAAATATAAAAAAAACGAATTTATTTCTTCTTATATTTACAAAGATAAATATAAGTTATGAAGTTTAATCATCTCATCTCTCAAGTCAAAAAGCTCTTTAAGTATTATAGTATTATATTGTTCAAGGGCAAAACATTTAGGTAGTGAGTCAACAAAATTCCGTGTTGAATTATGATCAGTTGTACAGAGGGAAAAAATTCTTGAATCGCTCTGGTGAACAAATAGAGAAGTAACACATTTTGTGTTCTTCGATCGCATCCTTCACGAGATTAGGGAATTTAGGAACGTCGGATTAAAGATGCCGCACTTGTATTCATCAATAAATCGAATTTAAAAGTCAGGAAATTCAATATAAAGCTAAAAATAAATATCCAGGATTTTCATTTCGTTCTTATTTAAGTTGAAAAAAATTTGAATAAATATTATTGTTAGAAACCATCTTTAACATGCATTTGCACGATCGTTAGTTTATTCAAATGCATTTTCTTATAAAAACAAAAAAAATTCATGAAACCTGTTTAACTGGAAGGGAAAATGTAGTCTTTATCGATTTTTTGTCAGATGTCAAGTATTCTTGCTTGCTTCTTTTCCTTTTCAATTCTTTCAGTCTTTCTTCCGCTTTGTGTTTTTATTTCCTCCCTTACCTTTTTCTTGCACATTGGTTCGTAGTTTTAGTGTCTTTAGTGAAAAAGATCCATTTAGCTCCTCATTTCTTTTGTTGACTTAGATATGTTAGTTTTTTTAATGGTAGAAAGTTTTCTACTTCACCTTTAGTGCAGTATCTGCTTTTCTTCCGCCATATTTGTTATTGGCCTGAAGCCAAACACACAGCAGGACCCCAATCATAAGTGCACAAAGAGAGAGGGGCAAGTACCAATTATACAGAGGATTGGAAAGGGGTTGAAATATGTCAACTATAGTTTGATATGAAACTGATTTTTCTCGTATTTCGACTTCTTGTGTACTGAATCTACAGGAAAATGAATTTTGTTTTATAGTTTATGAGATGTAATTAAATTTATTTGCTTAGAAATGGCTTAAGTTGATTTTTATTTATAATTATTGAATATTTTTGTTTAATGATATGTCACTATATTCAAAAATTATAAATTTGAATTTTCAATTTCCTTTGAAAAATCACTAAGGCAGAAAATTTTGTTATTGTGCAGTTTTAAACTTAACAATTTGAAAAAAAAAACTAGTAGTGCAGGTAACACAAATTCGATAAAGAGAGACTAAAGGGACTAGAGAAGAAGAAAACATCATGTGATGTTGTTCGGAGTGTGTTTCAGACAATCAGAAATCGATTTATTTAATTAATCAGTAGGATGGCGAAATGAGGCATTTGTTCAGAGTTACACGAGCAATGTAATAAATTAGAAAAATTCTATGTACATATACAATTTTTATCAATATATACTAATTTTTCTTCTCAATAAACTAATTGCTGTTTTCATATTTATTTTTTGAAATTAGGACTCTGGGATATAAAGATAAATTTGTTAGAATACCGGAAGGTCACTGTTGGGTGGAAGGTGATCACCATGGCCACAGTATGGATAGCAACAGTTTTGGTCCGGTAAGTTGCTGTCTTTAATTTCCTAATCTATAATAATGCGTTGCAGGGTTCTGTGTACTTTCAATTAGCCAATTATGCTGTTGCTTTTAATTGAAACTGGACAGGCGAGTTATGTGACTAAATCATTCAGCTGCTTGTGGCAAGTAGGGTGGTCATTATGCTATGCTAGTGACTAATAAAATGCTGTTTTAATTTTGCAATTTATGCAATGATTTAGACGTTACATGAAAATAGGCAAAATAGCTTTTTAAAGTTTTTTTTTTTATTCAATGTAATTTTACATTGGTATTTTTCTCTTGAAATTTTAATCAACTGTGGTACGTTCGTGTAACGCATCAATAAAGTAACATTAATTTTTTTTTAATGTTGTTAAAGTAGAATTGTTTCAGAATTTGGTGGAATTTTCAAAAGTTACAAATCCAAGAAATTTTGTTGAAATTACAAGAACATTTTGTGGAAAATAAAAATATGACATTAGCAATTTACATATTTTTATTATTGCATTTAAATCTTTACATTTAAACACAGGAAAATATCTGCCAATCTGTGTATCGGTCGTTGTTAAAAAATTGGACAATTCCTCGGTCTGTGACATATTTTAGGTTAAGAATCAACCTACTGATGTGTTACACAAATTGATTACTGTGTTAAAACATTAACTGCTCAAATATTGCTTAAAAGTACTTGTATACGGTTTTATTTACTCATCAGGTAGCGGTTGGTATGGTCAATGCGAAAGCTTCACACATAGTTTGGCCGCCACAAAGATGGCAACGACTGCGAAATAAACTTCCCGACTCAAGGAGACCAATCAATTTAACTGATGCTCACTTTGATTTGTTATTTCCCGATTTCTTCTATCCAGCAATTTAATAGAAGAACTCGAAATCAATTTTGTTTTTAAAAAAAAGTGTAAATTAATTTGTTTTAAAAGATTTTTTTTCATGTCTTTTTTTCTATTAAATTTTTTGTTTTAATTTGAAGCAGTTTTGAATTCTCAAAAAGCACAGAAAAATTGCATGCCTTTGAAATTGTTCATATCCTAAATATCGTAAGTCATAGTTAATGTATTCTAAAATGTTTCTTAAATAAAAGTTGTGAAAAATGTGCATTTGTAAAAAAAAAAAAAAAAAAATTTTAGATCATATAAATTTATTGCAATAACTATGACATTTTTTTAAAAATTCAGTTTGTTGTAAACAATTAATTTCTTTAATGGCGGCAGTTTAAGGCAAGCTACAAATAAATTGAAAGAAAATATTTTGTAAATCAGAGCAATGCCAAAGGGACGGGTTGTTTAAATCGATCATTTAAACGCGCTACATTTTAAAATTGACTACAATTGTGGTTGCCATGAACTGCTGAAATCGATTAATTCTTACTAAAATGTACTATAATTTTTTGTTTTGAGCAATTTGAATTTGGAATAAATTGTGTTTCATTCAGATGTAGTCAATATTTTCTTAATAACTTACATTCTCATTTACATCTTTAAATATCGAATTACATCCAACTTCAAAAAGCGTGAAACTATCTAATAGATTATTACACTATGAAATATCATTAATTTTTTTAATATATACATTAATTATTGTTGATATTATTATGATTATAATATTATTATTATTATTATAAATCAAAAGGCAAATGATTTAATTTGCATTGTAGAGTATAGGTTGGTAATAACATCAATCAAACCATGGCTATCATTTTGCTGAGATGTCATTATTTTACCGATTTAAAAAACAAAAAGAAAAAAATAACAAGCTCTTTCTTTCTGTGATGACAATGGAAGAAGTTAACTGAAACAGAAAAAAAATAAGAAAAAAAGGTGGCAGTCATCCAATTGACCTATGAACCAATATTGGACATGAGTGGACTGTACAAATTGTCTAAAGGTATTTGCGACATTGAATTGACTAAAGGCGGCTTGTCTGCATTTTCATAGTCGCTATGGCGATAATTTTTCGCTGCCGCTGTGACCATGCAAATCACCATTAACATGGCAGCGATAATTCCCAGGACAATGGCCACAGCTACGTTACTCGTCCTTTGAATACCTTGCGTCATGTATTCTGCATCTTGAGTACGGACTGATGTACAAGATAATCGAACGTAAAAACCATCTGGGTCTTTAAACGCAATGCAGAATTCGTAAGTGGTTTCTGGTTGCAAGTCGTGGATTGTGTACGATTTTAGAAGTGGGCTCACGTTCAAGTAACGGATGCTATTTTTATCTTCCTGTAAATGAAGAAATAATATATTTATGATAACAGTTTGTGGTGAAAGCGAGGAAGTAATGTGAGTACCTATTGTATAACTGTAGGTAATTTATTACTTCAACATTAATTCAAAATATGAATGCATTTTGTGCAGACGTTGTGTTTCAATGGTTTTAAGTACCCATTATGAACAATAGTATCGAGGTGAAAGTATGAAATCTTTATTTAAAGAGCATTACATTAAAGGTTCCGGAATGATGGTGTTAAGTTTTTAAGCTTTTCCCTGTTGTAAATAATCAATATTATTTTTTTTATTTTTTTAAGAAAAATAATAAAAAATGTATACTGTATATTTTTTACGAAAATTTAAAATTAAGCTGAGGTAAGCTTTTCTTCTGTTATGGGTAAACAACTTTATTTGATTATTTTTTACTCTTGTTTTATTTTCTCATATGCCAAAGTTCATTTAAGGATATGATTAAATGAAAACTTCAAAAGCACTACTCTAAATTGGCATATAACAGGAAAAAAAATGAAATTGTTAGGTTTGATGTTGATCTTTCATTAGTGTTATAAATTTCAATTTTATAAATAGGAAATTGAAAATTTTAAAATTTGAAATTGAAATTATTTTAAAAAACAACTTTTTTTGCAGTATTTAGGTCGATACAAAGCTATCTGTATAGTTTAAATGAAAACTAACACATTGTACAGTTTTCAAACAGGCTAATTGCAAAAGAATGATTATTGAATGACTTAAGTGTAGCGAAAAGCGCTGCTGTGTCTATTCAAAGAAAGACGGTAGAAGATCACTTTCTTTTGTTTTAAAATGCCAACTCATTAAGGTAACAGTGAATTAGGATAACACATAGTTAAGACTCACATTATTTTTCTTCTAAGGAAGAATGCTTACATGATAAATTCGTCAAATTCAATTTTTTTATGAATTCTGATTTTATAAATTTACAGTTAGCTCCACCTATGTTTTGCACAAACTCGCTAACAAAAAATAGGCATAAAAATGAATTAAATATAAAACAAAATTTATTTTAATAAATAACGAATTTTTCCTAACATGGCGAAATAAATAATCAACACTCTTGAATAGACACCAAGCAAAATGTGCGAATAAAATACATTCCGGGCCTTTAGTCGAGATTATTTGGTATTCTAAATGCAAATCTGATTAAAATGGAGAAGAAAAGTGAACATTTTTGGGATTTTTCTTATTTTAATCTACATGTCTTAGATAAAAGCATTCCTTCATGTTCATGTAGACATCTGAAAAGCAGTCGGAGAGATAGTAATACTCGTTGTGAAAGAAAAAGTATAAATTTTTAAATTATAAAAAACTGATTTGTAAAATTCAAATATTTCATATTAATTTTAGCGTCCAGAAAAGAAGAGTTAGTTCTATCTTTTTTGGAACTTGTGTAGAATCAATAAAAAATCCTTTTTACATTTTAAATCACTTTACACACCCAGTTCTAAATAATATATAAAACTTCAGTTACCTGTTCAGCTTTATACATAAGCGTGTAGTTGGGCAGGGCACTGCGAGCCGTTCCATTCCACACTAAAGCAACGAAAGTCGATGCAACGCCAATCGGAAACAAATTGATATCCACACGCAGCACACGCAGCCTGACACTTATCCGGCTACGTCCTAAAGGATTAATGGCCACACACGAGTAAACGCCTGCATCTTCTTCTTTGAGGTGCAAAAAAGTCAAAGTTCCTTCTGGTTTTAATTGATATCGAATCGTATTTGATGATCTATTTAGCCATTGCCCTCCTGGCAGAATCCATGACAATGATGGCGCCGGAATGCCGAGTCCACGACAATCGAAACTGAATCTTTCTCCAAGTTTCCGGTCCACGGTTCCATTGTGAGGCGATAGAGCAGTTGGCTCGCAATCCTTATAGTTGATGGGTATAAAAAGAGAGTTAATACTCCGTTAAATCTTTCCTATTGATTTTTCTAGTAGTATTACTTGTAGAGGAATTGTATAAAGTATCAAAACGTAATAAACAAACTTGGCTCCATTGCAACTTTTGTGTATTATATTCCTCTACTGTAACACTATAAAAATTGAGAAAATTTATCACCTTAGAGATTCGTTTCAAGTCTAAATCACGAATTATTTTTCCTGCCATTTTTGGTGGATGAGCACATTTCAGGTGAGATATTTCAGTGAATATGATTTTGGAATTATTTGAAGATATTACTTGCTTCAACCACCGGATATTGCAGTCACATAGGAAAGGATTTCCAAACAAAGATACAGCTACACCTACTGGGAATGAATGTGCTAGTGATTGAGGAAATGCCTGTAAAAAGAATTTAACCTTATTTCATGGAATTTAAATTTTATTTTTCCCTGTTCATAAAACTAATGATTTACTTTTTTCCTTCAAGTCTAGCTGTATATAAAAATGAAAAATGGAAGAATTTACTGGCAACAACAGCTAAATTTAATAATTTTTAATGTTTTTTTTAGTGCAAAATATGAGTATGGGGTCCTTAAAGGGGCACACAACCCAAAGAGGTTATTTTTCTAATATTAAACATGTGATGTTTGTTATTGAACATGTTTAATAATATAAATAAGGAAGAAAGTAATTCTTATTTCTGATTTGCTATTTGCTGTCCCTGTCTGTGTAGGCTCCAATCAAAATAATGTTGATTTTTTGTAGGGAGGAACAAGCTGTCATGTAACAACACAAGATTGGATACAACCTTGACAAAATGGTGTTGTTGTACATGTTATGTTTTAATTTGGCAGTTTCCTGTTTCAGCTTACCCCTCTTTGTAAACAAACAACTGTAACCTTGCAAAGAATTGATTAAATAAGAAATATAGGGATACATTTATTGCTATTATACCATTCTTACAGTAGAAAATAAATCATTTTTAGGTTGTGTGCCCCTTGAAAATATCTCTTTAGTTCTCAATTAATCACATCCTTAGAGTAATTTAACATTTTTGGTGGTTTTATGAACAGAGATAACATACTCTAACATGTTACCTGTAAGTTATTATTGTGCAAATATATATCTTTTAATTTTGGCACATTGTTGATACTTTGAGGATGAATGTACATGAGGTTTTCATTATTATGCATCTGCAAAGTAACTAAATTCGTTAAATTACAAATGCCATTTTCATCTACGAACGTCAAACGATGTAGTTGGTTAAGGTTTAACTCTTCAACACTGAGATGACATAAATCTTCACTTTTAATTCTGTCAAATTGATTCGACGACAGGTCCAACATCTGCAACCCGTTTAAATAGCGGAAACTCTCACCGGGGACCGTGTGCAGCGAATTATCCGCCACGTTGAGTATTTGCAGGCGAGATAATCCAAGAAAAGCGTCATCAGAGATATCACCGATTCGATTCTTTTGTAAATAAAGTTTTTCCAATTTCTTAAGCGGAGTTAAAACTGCGCCACTAACATGATGAATCCTATTATTAGCTACATTGAGATCCGTCAATTGAGTCATGGACGAAAACCATTCGACATATATGGCATTTAATTGATTCGACGACAAATCTAAAACTTTAAGTTTACCCATTGATTTAAAAGCCGAACTTTCGATAAAACTGATAACATTATCGGCCAAACTGAAATATTCCATCCTAATTAATCCACGGAAGACATCTTTGTAGATGGCGCTCAACTTGTTCTTGGATAAATTCAAGGTAAACAGAAGGGTAAGGTTCTTGAAAATATAACCATGTCCTAAAGTGGCTAGTCGGTTGAGTGACACGTCCAACTGTCGAAGTTGAAGAAGGTTTGGAATGACGTCTAATAAATCTGATATTCGGTTGTTGCGGATGAGAAGCGATTCCGTGTCCGAGGGAACAAATGGAACGGAAGATATATTGAGATGAGAACAGTCGACTGTTCGAAGTTGTTTTTTTAAGTTTTGGTTCAAACTGACAGAACAGTGACACGGAACGGGGCAAGATGTGTTCCATATTGGGACGGAACTGACAACTCCGAGCGGAATAGATAGAAAGAGTATGGTATGGATCAGCGAGAGCATGGCAGGAATCACAAGAGCATGAGCAATGAGGCTTTGTTTGATGTGTTAGGAAAGTTTTCAATTACATTCTGTAAATTGAGAAAACGGAGTTAATTGGATTAATTTTGGGTAAGGTTTTAACTTTCTAAACTTTATAAATAAACATCATCAAAGTTTTTTTTGAAATTTGTTCAAGTTGAAAGATTTTCCGCGTTATTGAATAACTTTTTATTTGGTTGGTGCAGACGAGGATAATTACATTTCCGTTTCTGCTTACTTGGCAGAAAAAGGATAATGTATAAACCTTAGTAGAAAAAAAATATTTTTGTTAAAATTGCTTTGAAAAAATGTCTTAAGAAAAAAGTTAAGGGTGTTTCTGAGGTATGCGGTGGGAAATGGAAATTGCAGCAATTCATGTGGAGAAAAATGTGTATTTTTTGTTGATAACTCCAAGAAGCGCATTATGCTTGAATTCTTATGGGTGTTTATTTCTTATTATTTACTTCAGTTTTGAATGAATTTAAGCGCTAGGTATTTTTCAATAAAGAGTGTCTATAGTTTCATTCTTCTTCTAAAAATTCGATAAATGTAATTGAATAATTCATGAAATCTAATGAGAAAATTACAAGTTTAATTAGCAAACGGATTTGTTAGTTTAAGAGAGAAAGTGTTTACAGTAAGCATGTTTTTCATGCAATCTGTAATTAAAAAAAAAGTGCAAATTACAGGTACAAGAGTCCCAGAGTCGAGAATTACAAAGAACCCTTAAGTTCGTCTTTAATGCCAACTGAGATCAATATTTGCACTCAACTTCTCGTTGGGTGTCGGAGAGAGAGACCCTTCTTTGAATTATTCACTCACCTGTAATATTTGTCAGGCTTTGCCGATACGGGCGGGTTTTTGGATTGGTTTTTTCATTTGCCGTATTTCACGAAAATTGGTTTTTACAAATATTTCAGCCGCTAAGTTATCAAGCAAAATACAAAAAGATTGAAAAAAAGATTTGATTTTGGGGAGTGAATTTGACAGGTTTTGTTGTTTAATTGAACAGAACATTTAATTATTTTTTAAAGTAATGATTTACAGGTGTACAACTTGAAAACGATGTTAAAATTCATTAGATGTGAAAAGGTGAGTTGTTAAAGTAGTTATTTACACGTGTTTATATCATACTTGACATTTTAAGGAGAAAATGGTTAAAGCTGAGCTACTAATCTAATTACTTAGTCACGGTTCACCAACAAATTTCCAATTGCTTATCTTTATAATTCAATTACATTCACTTTCATTCTGATGGAATATTTTAAGGGGTGCGTGCTGTCCCATACTGCTGCTCAAGAGCTCCTAAAGATTTAATTAACCATTAAACATTTAGTTAGATAATGTGTCTATAGTGTAGTCAATAAGTAAATACTTGTCTGAATTATAGATCCACAATTTATGTGTTAATGAGCTTAGGCTGAGTTCTGATTTACACTTGGTCAGCATTTAAATTTATTTTGCAGTTGGTATAACATAATAATACATTCAACACTTGATCTCGTTCAATCATTTACATTATCCGTGTTTACAGTATTGCACTACACATACATCGTATGATTAAATTAAATTAAAGTTATTCAATAAGCAGGCAAACCATTTACATCCCAAAAAGTATTGTTTTTACTTTTTTTAAATATTTTCGTTCTACAAATAAAAATTGCTTGAGATTCCTAAAACGTCATTTTGCGTTATTTATTATGATTAAAGCCTTTGGCACTGGATATTCAATAATGAACATTAGCGTGATTAATGTAGAAAGGGAAGACTTACATGTTTTCAAGAAATGATATATAGATTTCAGAAATTTCAGTTGATGGAACCTAAACTATTGATTTATTTTTGTATTTACTTTTATTTTTATTATTATTTATAATATAAATATTTATGCTTAAACTTT
>JAQFZN010000948.1:0-20557 GCA_034687075.1 Geophilus carpophagus | reverse complement strand
AATACATTTCAATAACACTGATTTGCAGAGCCAGATTTAGGTATTGCTTGTATGTAAATCGGGCCCTACTGATTTAGGTGTTGATCAAATTTTACTCTTAAAATTAGTTTCGAATTCTGTCATCAGATAGCGCTGTATTTAGTTTATTATTCTCTCAATAGATGACGCTAATATATCAAAAATTTTGATATATTTGGACTCCAGTAGTTCTACCACTGGAACAGTGCCATCTACAGACAAAATAATAAATTTAATGCACTGCTATCTAGTGGCAAAAGTCGGAACCAATTTTAAGAGATGCCGTCACTCTAGTGACAGAAATTGAAACTACATAATTCAGGAGATGCAACGACTGCTGAATTATTTTAGTTTCAATTTTGTCACTAGATGTCAGATCAAAATTGATTAAAAAAAATCATACTCGCTAACATTCTTGTCGTAATAATTTGAATCGTAAGTTGATACGTAAAAGTTTAGAGCCAAAATGGTACCATTAAACATTTATTTCTTGGCACAAGTTCAAAAAATAAAATTACGGGAATAAATTAAAATAAAATAAAAATATAAATTGGGCGATAAAAGAAATAAAAAAATAGTAATAATTATGTAATAATTTAATTTTCAAAAATTCATATTATTTAATATTACAACAACAAATTGACACAAACAATTATCTCAGATTAAAATCAATATTCTGATCCCAATAAACAATCAATTCATTATCAGATAATATTGTCATTAATCATTTGATAACACTAAAGCGTCAACTTTATCTTTGTTCTCAATATATTCTTGTAAATGGATCATGCAAAATCTGGATTAAGATTTATAAAAATTAAGTATTTGAAAAATTAATTTTTAATGTATAAAATTTCACTCACTCGTAGGAATCAAATATTCCGTATTCAACTAATTAAAGGCAAGCTGTTGAAACGAAAAATCCAACAACTTGCGCTAATCTGTTTTGTGTTCATTCGTGTTTAATCGCCAAATTCCAATATTATAATTATGTAAGACTCCATATAATAATTAATGGCATCTTTTTCTGTTATTGTACATCTAAACTGTTTTTAAGTTGTGGTTTGATCGGTAGGCCGGAATTACGGTTAATTGTTGGTTCGTTCATCTTTCTAAACTTTCAGTTCACACTATATCAAATAATATTTATGAGCAAAAGAAAGAGAATTTATTTAATTGACAATAAACCTTGTATGTTTTTCAAGTAAGACCACACAAATGAATTGTGGTGCTTAACAAAATCGTTACCAATGAGTAGTTTTTTTGATGGGCACAATGGATCAATTTTTTTGTTAGGCGTAAGAGTAGCCACATAAAAAATAACTAAGTTACAGATAAACTTTAATTTTACATCACCTTGCCAAATGTAAGCAAACTTGCCATATTCTCCTATAAGTAGTTTGTGAATCGACTTCTTGAAGAAATTCCGTACGAGTCAAAAATGGCCGGTTCATTATTCACCTGTCCCTTGCCGATACAAATAACGCCTATTTTATGAGTTTTGTAAGGTGGAATTCAATCAAATGTCGTAAACCTACCAAATTGTTAAAGTAAAATAAATTACTACAACTGTCGAAATTTAAATTTTACTTCACTTGCCTCATACTTATTCAAATTCAAATTCACTCCTGATTTCTGAGTTCTTCCATCTGGTGGCGAGATTCATTCCGGAAACGTCCGGGATCCCGATGGCAGGACATCAACAGCAAAACAAAAGTTGAATATTAATAGTAATGTAATAATTATTAAATCTATGATCCTGTACTTACACACTTACTTACCATTATTGTTTTTATTTTAATAGGAAGTGGTTGAGATTATGCTGTGTGAGCAATAATCTAGGTACAGGATGATACATAATATTTGCATAATGACATTTACAAATACGTCGCTGATTTTTCATTGGTTGGTAAAACCCAATCAGAATTCAAGTTGGATTTCGCGACTGAATTAATCAAAGACAATGAATGTAATTTTGTAATGATCCAAAGAAAAATAAGTGAGAAGCGCTATCTATTGACACTTCTCAGAAAGCTAATGGCGCTTGATTTAAAATAAATAAGTTGGTTTTATTTTTTTAAATATCTATCATCGAATCTTTCTGAATTCTGATAAAGGAAGTAATAAATCATTTCTGAAAGACAAGTTTATTGACAGTGCATCGAATATATCTACGACAACAGAACAGTCGAGCAGAGCTGTAATGGAGTGCAATGCCCATGTGGGTTATGAAAAACACGCCAAAGAGCAGATGCAATTTTTCGATTATTATTATTAATTATTTCTTTTTTATGGCAAAATTTATGTAATTCTTTATGTAATCGACTGTAGGATCAGAACTGGCCAGTCGCACCCTAGTCAAAAATCCAGTCATACTGTGCCACGCCAAGCACTAGGCAAACAAAATGATTATATGCAATATATTAAAAAATAATACTTACATAGTAATATACTTGTACATTTTTATCACGTACATTACTTTTTTGCAAAATTCACTTATAAGTAGACAGACCAACATGAAGTACGTACATTTGATGTCGTATAAATTAGCATTAAGAACATGTAGAATTTTATCTAATGATCAAACTATGGAATTTTTTTTTCTTACATAAAATTCTTATCCGAGATGATGTTTTTTCTTCTTAAAAATGCACCCAAGTACATTAATATTTCTATTCTTAACTATCAAATTCGTTAAAACTTTTGTTAAACTATGGCATGAATTGGCTAAAACTTTCTAATTAAATGACAGTCTAAAATTTCATGGTGTTGAAAAATATTATACAATCAAAATGAAAATGAAAAAGAAAAATTCAAACCGAAAAACAAGAAAATTTAGTAGAAAAAAGAAAAAAATTTTCTAGATCTAAATTTGAATTTTTCTCACCTCAGTTGCACTAATTCAACTGATATTTACAAATTCCCAGTGCTTGGACTGTCAATAACAAATAAAAAAACAATATTCAATAATGATCATTGACTAAAAAGGAACTCTGGAAGGAAAAAATAACAGAGAAAAAAGAAATCACTTTTTTAGTTTATAAGGAACTGAAAAGTTAAAAGCTATCGTATTATTAAATGTATTCCTGCCATTCCATTTTGAATTTCATCATTTTAATACTTAAAAATTGCACTCGTTTCAAGGAAAATTTATAATTTTTTTTTTAAATTCCGATTCAAAAATTTCATTTTATCGTCATTTGCAAAATGAAATATGTAAAAATAATAAAAAAAATTGCACAATTCTTCAAGAATCACGACACTACAAACATGGAATGGCAGAAAATCACAGCCAAATTGCACAAATGATTTCCAAAACAAAATTAAAGAAAAAAAAATTCACAGTAAATAATTTTTAACTTACACATTAAAAAATTCATAAAATAAAATACTAACTACTTAGATTATGAATATTGGTTAAATAATTAATACTCTGTACATAATATTAAAACTTTTTGCAAACAAATTTACTATGGCAAACAAGAAAAAAAAATTATGGTACTCATGATTTTGTAATTGTACAATTCGCGTTAAAATATTGTAAAAACAAAAAAATAGCCAGGAATATAAATTTCATGCATAAAATGGCACAGTTATTATGGTCTTGACCAGGATGGAATGAAATGCTGGTACCAAAAAAACTTTTACTAAATATTTCATTGAATTTTAGAAATCTAAAGAGTTTCTTATTTTTTTTTAAAAAAAAATTAAAACAAAATAATAATAATAAAAATAATAATAATAATAATATTAATTAATTAATTATAACACAGTCACATCACACGATTTGTACATAGACTAAAACTTGTTATCAAGTAAAAACTCTCCTTTCATTCCTGTAGACACAATAAAATTATACAAAAAATTCAAATAAAATAAACCAAAATTCATCTGATATAAAGTACTTAAAGATTAATGCAAAATGGTCCCTGCATCACACAATTCTTCTTCAAAAGCAAATATTTTTTTTTCAAGAAAGAGATTCCATTTTCCCATGTTTTGTAAAAATCACTTTCCGGAACAGGAATTTGAAAAACGAAAGGACGAAAGGTGTTTATAATACGACAACACGATCACACAAAAGTTTCAATTCTAGTTAAAAAGCAGAGTAAGAAATATTTTTTTCTTCTATTGTGCTCAGCTGCATTCCTTATAATAATCTGTCAAGCACAATCAACCACTATTATTCCATGTAGATGGGGACCTTTTTTTCATAATAAAAAAAAATTGTTGCAAAAATTTCTTTCTCATCCCTTTGGCAATTTGTTTGCACTCGGGGAAGGTGTGATGAAGTCGAAGGAGCTTCTCTTTTTTATATATTTTTTTGGTAATTTTATTTTTTTTTTTGCTTTTTTTAATTTTATCATTTTTATTGGGGCTAAGGAAGCGACTCCCTTGCCCCAAGTTCATGTCACACCATCACCACTTCTTCTTGTCCGCAGAAAAGAAAGCGAAATTGATCAATCATCGTTTGTACTGAATCTTCTAGCAGCGGCCTCATCTGTTCAAATTCTCCCATGTCATTGAATTGAATTGGAAGTAATGTGGGCCACCAACAAATGGCTAAATTCTTGCTATCCATGCTGTTCAGCTTACAATTTTCAGCCACTCTGAAAAACAAACATTTTAAATGTTAAAAAACAAAATTATCTGCAAATATTACCTAACAAAATGTTGAAAAACATATTTGAGAATTTCAAAATTGCTCATTGGCAATTTTTTAAGTAGAACCCTTAAAGCTAATAAGCGACAGCTTCTATCTCCAATTTCTAAAAGAGAAAAAATAATTAAAGAGTCAAATAAATTTGACAAATAACAAGAATACATACTAGCAACTTCAATCAATTCAGCCATTATTTCCTGAGGTAGCAAATGGGGCAAACGTTTGGTGAAAAAATCCTTCAATGCAGTAGCAATGGCATTGACTGGAATATCTAAATCCCTTATCACAACTAAAGGATCTAAAAATAAAAAATAAAAAATATTACATTAAATAGTTGATTAAATTCATTTTTAAATGTCATTACCTTCATCAAACTTTTGGAATAAAAGATCCACATGTGCCCGATTACCAGGTACCCTATAAATTCCTTCCGAATCTAAACCTAATATTTAAATAAACCAAAATAAAATTATCATAAAATGTACTTTACGATTTAATTGAATAAATCTTACCTTCTTCTTCTATAGATTTGATACATTTATCTAGGAAAAGCGGTATAGGATTGTCATCTGACTGCGCAAAATCACATAATTGCGGAACGTTCTGTTGAGTTGAAGTTCCACCTTTAAGCGTTCCAACTTTCTTTTGCTTTTTTTTCTCTTTTTCCTTCTCTTTTTCAGCAAGTCGCTTTTGTTTTTCCTAAAAAATATTCACCAAATTCAAAAATGTTCAACATTTAAATAGGTAAATAATTAAATCTTTTACCTCTTCTTTTAGCCTCCTTTTCTCCAATTTTTCGTCTTCTTTACTCTTCTTCTCCTTTCGTCTTGTAGCGGTTTTCTCTCCTTCTCCTCTCGATTTCATCATGATACCAGCCTTGAATAGAAAATGCGACTAAAAACTATCGCCTTTAAAATACATGTCATTAATTTTAAAAATTTATTATTTTCACACACCATGACTGGAGAATTGGGATCTTTGGGTGAAGAAACTTCAAAACTCGAATCGTCATCGTGTTGTTCTAATTTTCTCGCTATAAGCACAAATTTAATCAAATTAAACTCAAACTAAACCAAAAACTTAAAAATTATTTTCAAACTCTCCAAACACATGCAAATTTTTTATATTCACAAAAAATATACTAAAAATTATAAAAATCCTAATCTAGCACATATTTTATTCTAAAAATCCCTAATAGAAACTAAACAATCACTGAAAAACTTAATTTTATATTAAAACACAGATTTAGTTAACAAATTGTAACTAAATGTTGAATTTCTAAAAAGAAAAATATTATTAAATTATAAACAAACATCAAAACGTGCAATATCGCAACAGTTAAGGTAAGCAAACAACACTGTGGTATAAACAACAACAACAAAAGCAACACAAAACACATGCAAATAAGTAAATTAATTAATTAATTAATTAATTAAAATAAATTAAAAACCATGCTAAAACAAACAAATAAAAAATAAAATAAAAACTGCGCCTTTTTAACTTTATTCTTTATCTTTTCGCAACTTCGAACGTTTATCATGGAAAGGATTACAGCAAGCACCTAAAAAAAAATAAATAGAAAAAGAAAAAAAAAGGAAAGAAAAAAATAGAAATAAAATTTATTTTAAATTTTAAAAAATAAAACTGTAAATAAAATAAAAAAAAAAACATGCATTAAGTAATTATTCTTCGTGCATAGCATACACTAAACTAAAATAATAAATATAAAAAATAATAATTAATTTTAAAGTATAAAAATAATAAAGAAAGAGAAAAAGATGCGGTTACGGAAAACGAGGCTTAACGAACTTACATGAAGGCGAAAATAAATCACTATCAGAATTCAGCTGAGCACTAAATTGATGTTGTAATGTATTTCCTACGTAGGAAGCATGGGGCTTCTTTTTCAATTTAAAAGAACGTTTTGGTTTATATTTCGAACGAACAGCTTTATAATGCTCCACATCGTCCCTATCGGAACAATCGCTGCCTTCCGATGGCGAACCAGCTTGAACTGTAACAAATTATTGAGAAAATCAAGTCAAACGAACAAAACACCAATCACAACTCGCAACGAGAATTCTAATTTCTAAATAGAGACGAAAAAAAAATCAAGTAAATGGATAAACATTTAAAAAAATTGAAAAATACATGCTAATTCAATATTTTTCAGTTTAAAATTGACTGTTAATTCCACAGTGCTGTACGCAATACCTTTATCGAGTGGATCGAGCGAATGGGCGACCAACATGCGATCGCTAGCATACGATGCCAAATGTGAAGACAAACCCTCGTACGGGAGTGGAGGAACTCGTGGTGGTGCAACGGGAATGCTCCGTTTTTTACGCACTTTCTTGTGTGGAGTTGGTTTACGATTAACTTTGGTGTAAATATCTCTTTGCCGCCTTTCGAGAGAACTCCATTCGCTGTCTGAATCTGCAAGAACTGTAAACACAAAGTCAACGCACAAAATTCGTTATTTTTAAGATCCAATTGCAATTTATATGACAACAGCATTATAAAGCAATTTTATATCATCCACGCCATGCGTTAACAAGCAGTTAATATCCGATCAAAACTGCTATAAACTAAAAGAAAGAAATAATAACAAATAATAATAGTAATAAGGATAATAATTGGGTTATTTTTCTTAGTTAATAAATAAACAACAGTAATTTTTCCAGCCGCCATCTTGTTTTATTAAGTGCGATCACGTTTTTAACTGAAATTAAGCCTGAAATGTTTCAAATTTATATCAAGCACTTAATTAAACATAACGTAGGCCTAAAGCAGCAATCTTTTTCACTTTTTCTCATCATATCGGTCACTTCTAAAATGTCCCCTAGATAAAATAAATATATACGTATATACAAATGTTACAACATTTAATACAACAACAATATTTCAAGCCCTTAACGCACATAAGAAATGATTAAATCAAATAAGAAGAAATAAGAAAAATTAAGCTAAAAATCACACATCGAAGAATTAAACCTATTCATGAAATTCGTTGAAGACTACCTTTATCATCACGACGATGGGTGCGAATTCGATGCAATTTATTGCCGGGCAAAGCATCTTGTACAACAGCATATGTATACTCGGTATCGTTGGCGAACAACGACACAGCATCCTAAAATGATAAATATCATCAAATTATCTGAATTCAAGAGTAAAAGAAAATAAAACAAAGTAAAATAAAAATAAAAGTACTAAAAATTATTTAAAATCATTTTTTTTTGTCTAAAAATTTCCAAAATAAAAATAATATATAGGTATTTATATATATATATTTTTATATATATAATTAATAATAAAATAAAGTGCCAATAAAGCCAGCTACGGTACCTATTATACAGCTACAAACTAACATCTGAAGAGTGGGGAGATGGGGATATAATTATTTTTGTTTAAAGAAAATCCATTTTAATATTTTCTCATTTTTAAATTTTTCGATTTTTCTTCAAATTTTTCATTAAAAAACCCAATTGAAATGACAATACATCGATCAATCAATTCTAAGGATTAATATAAATAACAAATCAATCAAGTCTGACCTTGACTTGTGCATATTCTGGCCCCAGCTCGACACTTTCAGGAGTGGCTAAAGGGGCATGCAGGCCGACCTTGGTCAGCTTTGGACCTCCGGCTTCTTTCGAACCCAAATTCAATCGAGCAATCGCATTTCCCACATTGGTAAAGTTTTTCAGATCCAATTTGCCAGGCTGGTGGGAAATAAAAAAAAATAATAAACAAACAAATCAAATCAAAAAAAATTAATAAAAATAATAATACTAATGATATTTTAAATAAAAAAGAAAAGCAGTGTAGAATAAAAACAAAGCGAGTTTACAATTAGGCTTATTTTGCATAATTGATAAAAATAAAGGTAGAAAAGTTAATAAAACACCTGTATTCAACTCACCATGTTAGAATAAAGCTAACAAACCGCGTTTTATTTGTTTATTTCACCTCACTTACCTTAAACTTGCCGCCAGGTTTCGGTTTAGTAGGTGGGGGAACTTTACGACGACCCATGGTATAAGATTGAAACGGTTGATGATCTCCCCATTCGTCATCACGGTGATCGCGTAGAAAAATACTATCATCAACCCAACCTAAAATAAAGAGTAATCAAAATAAAAAAATTAGTAAACACTGCAAGATAAACTAAAAATAGATGATTAGTTAGTAAATAGAGAAAAAAAATCATGCACAGCCAACGACCAAATCACCTGGGTCTTGAGGCAGAGATTCCCTTGACCCATGCTCGTCTAGCAGCATGTGAAGAAGAGAAACAAAACCAAAAATAAATAAGAAATTAGTAAACATTACACAAGATATTTATTTAAATATAGAAATGCCATGTCAGTACTTTTTTTCTATAAAAAGAAAACCGAAACTATGGAAATTAATGAGGGCAAACACAAAAAAAAAGTATATACCGTCATCTAGACTTGTGCGAGAACCTGAGGGTAAAGTTGTGGCCTTTTTCAAGCGGCGTGGTGGTGTATCTGGTGGAGCAGGCTCAGGCGGGGTGGCAGGAGGGGGATAAACCTTGAAGCCTGGTAAAAAGCAAATGGCATCGAATAATTTCACTTATTTCATTGATATTTTCAAATTGTGTATGCAAAGCAATGTGTTTCTATAGCGTAAGACACTACATCAAACGTGCAACTAAAAAAGAAATAAATAAAAACTAACGTTTCAATCATTTAAATTACAAAATTTATGATTTGTATAAAACTAAAAAAGAAGAATTAAGAGAAATTATCATGCAGCAATGCACTAGATGGTTGAGGATAAAAAAGAAGAGAATTTTCGTATTAATCAAAGTGAAAAAAAGAAAAATGGTGGATGATGCATCAGCATAATCACCCCTATCACGGCCCCGAGCAGGGAGACCTGGATCACTGTCGTCGTCATGGCGAGAATTTGTGGCCAGTCGGACACTACTTGTCTTCTTAAAATGGTGGCGAGGAAGTGGCACAGGTTTCCCAGCAGTAGTACGCCGCTGAAGACTGCGATATGTTGGGAGTCCCTGGGTGCTGGAGCCGTGATGCGAGGAGCGTGGGGAACCTGGGAAATGGTACGGGGGTGAGGGAGTTCCCGGATACGGCGGTAAGGATGGATACGAAAGATCAACGTCCGATGTAATGGACGATGTCTGCTTTTGGGAAAGGGACTCTGTACTTGCGTACGATTCGGGATAAAAATCTGTAATGAAACAATTACTAAATCTCCCACAAAACAAAACTAACAAATAAATAAATAAATAAATAAATAAATAAAGAAACACAAAAAATAATAAATAAATACATAAATAAATAATAAATACAGCATTATCATCATCAATCAACCAATCAGAGGAAACCTATTACACATCCGAGCGACCACATTTACTAAATTCACATATTTTATATAGATATATAAAAGAAAATTGAAAAAATGCAATCATTTCGATTTATACCTCCGTGCAGGCTTCGGCGATTCTTTATCTGACTGGGCTTAATAAGATGTTCCCCATTTTCCTGAGTATAAACATTGGAATAAAGATCGCTGTCATCACTAGGACTAAGTGGACGAACGTCAACAAATGTGGGAGACATTGGATCCTCCAAATCGTCACCCTGACTTCCATCAGTTGGTAATCGTTCGTAATGACTTTCCGAATCAGCACTTCTGTTTTAGAAACAAAACCAAATGTTTTTTTAAATAATTTAATTGAAATAACAGAAAAATTATAACAATTTGTACCCATCTGCAGAACTTGGGCGGATGTGATACGATTCGCGACGATGAGGTGGCGGTGGTGGCACGGAATGCAATGGAAGTGTTCGGCGATCAATTGTACTTGCACATCTGGATTGCAACGTGCCAGTTCCCATTTGACTCGGTTCTTCCATGTTAAACGCCTGTTCAATTTCAGGTTTCTTTTCCCAAACTTCTTTGAAAAATGGAGTATAAAACGCAGCTGAAACAGAAAATAAAATTATAAAGTAAATTTATATACAAAATCAATAGTAATCGATTTTAAAATACTTTTTTGATGACAAGTTGGAGTTGCAGTCATAAAATGAGCTTGAAGACGATCTGCAACAGCATTTCCTTCAGTTATTAATGTGTGTGATAAATCACTTGAGAAGAAGGCATTTGCGCCACCCGAGTCTGTGACAGCCAAAATTTGAATTGGCAAATTGGGAATGTTCATAGAAAACGCACTAAAAAAAAAAAAAAAATTAAATCAAATCAAATTTCTAAACAAATCTTATTTTTATTTTAATTTTTACCTTAAAGTGGCCAACGACGCTTTTCGTTTTGTTGAGTAGACAAGAATAAAACCATGGACTAGTTCTTCACGAAAAGCATTGGCACCGTGATACGACGACACAATCACTTCAACCCGTTTTTTCGACTCTCCCAGAAAAGTCTCTAAAATGATGCTACGATCACCACTTGTAAAACAACACTGATGATTTAGCAGCGGACCCAGGACATGTTCTGCAGTGTACGGATCACCACAAAACATGCACATAATAATCCTGTCAAACAAAAACCAATTTTAAGTTAATTAAATAAAATAAAAACAATAATTCAATAAATTTACCTGATATCTGGTTCTGCCGCTTCAGGTAAAGAGTGATAAATATTGAGAAAGCCCGCTCGATGCTGAATACTCTCCACCAGGGAGCGCAGCGCCTGCCTCAGCTGTGCTTCATTGAACTGCTGGCTGGCATCTTCGCCAGTAATATCAATAAAAGGACATTGCAAACTAAAAATAACGATTAATTAATTCAAATTTAATTCAGTTTCAATTGATCTTACTTATCGGCAAGCGTTTGACCCTCTTCTTTCAAGCAAAGTAAATCTTTCTCGTTGGTGGTGGGATCAGCAGCAAACAAAATGACAATTGGTAGGCCTTGAAACGGTAAACGATCTTCTTGTTCCAAGTTCGAAAGAAGAGTTTTCTCAAGACTTTCACGAACGTATTCTAATGTTTTAGTTGAAGAGTACACGCAGAAACATCCTGAAACCAAGAAAAACTCATCGTTAAATCAATTTTTAAAAAAAATTTAATCATTGCCTAAATAAAACAAACTAAAAATTATGATAACGTATTTACATTGCTGACAACAGGGTAAATATCAATAAAAGTTAAACTAAAAATAGTAAATTACTTTTATTTTCAATTTATTTCAATTCATCATGCAAAAATTCATGCTATTCGTGCAAATTCAACGAATTTTAAATGTACGGTACAATTGCTATTAAACTTACCTGTTAAAGTTTCCAAGTTTGAACCTAAGAAAGATGTGAAACATTTAAAACTTGACAATTGTAACGGTTTAAATAGGAATTAAAATAATAAATGCATTTAAATGTTTAAAATTCTTTTAATGATAACAGCTCACATTATCTTTTATTCCGTTCAATAAAAACGAATTAAGAAGATCCAATCAGACGGTAGCACTCAATTCGGTATTATTCTTGACATTTAGAAGTGAAATTTTTATTCAAACTCAAACCGTTCACACTTCAAGAGTTTAAGGTAAGAAAAGCAAAACATTTATACAATTTTAAAATTTATTAATTTAATTTAATTTGATTGATTAAATTACCCGTTGTCAGATATTTTATTATCAGCAAAGTCAAGTTAAATAATCCATAATATTGATCTAAACTAAAGTTATATTGTCACACATGCATCATGTACACTTATGACTCATTCTGGGGGATTTGTCTGAATCAGCTAACAAAATCATTACAAATTGCCACTCGCTATGCTCAAATTCAACACACATAACAAAAGTAGATAATAAATAGTAAGTTTACCGTGAGGCAAAAAATCGGACGTTCGGAACGAATTCTGGGGCAAGTTGACATCCCCATCAATGATGCGGTAGTCGAGAGCGTACAAAACATTATCCATTTCATATTCGTCATCTTCACACTGCCCCTGTTTAATTTCCAAAAAAAAAAAAAATAATAACTTGATAATTATATTAAAATTTTAATTTAATTTAATTTTACCCTAATTTCGGTGGCTAAATCGTCAGCCAAACCATCGGATCCCAAAAGTACAAGATTTATTTGATTGCTATCAGTGTTAACTTGAAACTGATTAGTCCTACTCCATGATATAGGTCTATGAGACTTAGTTGCAACCACTCTTTCTATGAAACAATCCATACAATTTGGATAAGAAGGGCAGTGTTCCCGAAAAGGGCAGTGTACAAATCCCAAATGCCGCAACAACATGAGCTTCCGTTCTTGATCTAAGCGATCCAATGATTTGTACCTATAAAATTACAAATTAATAATAAAATTACAAATTAAAAATTACAAATTAAACATTTACCTAGAATCTTCTTGTAATGTGTCTGTAATCTGATTAATGTCGTCTTGAGTCATTGTACCAGTGGGTGCAGCACTCGTAAAACGGTAAAAACATTCGGCATGTTCAAGCAATAATTCTTGAAAATTATGTCGAGCTCGTTCGATTATCTCTTTCTGATGCATATCGTAAATTTCCTGACGATCTATCTCGGACAATGCCTCATAACATTCACGCCCCATCAACAAAACGTGCACCTCAGACAGAGATTTACCGGGCGTCACATAACCAGTCTCTTCCAAAAGGCGCTTGAACTGTTGACGCATTCTTTAATTAAAAATAAATTATTTTATTAATTAATTAATATTATTTTTTAATTAATTTACTCCATTCGCTTCTGCTCCGCTTCTAAATTATTCACATGATTCCTATAACACATTTCCGCTTCCGAATCGTCTAATAAATCAAAAGGAATTCGTGCATCTACACTATCAACAAGTTCGCTTTCATGCCAAGGAATATCATCCGCAGCTTCAATAAAATACTCGTTAAAATTATTATTCTCCCGTATCTGTTGTTTAACCGCTTCCCAATCCCTAAAAAAAAGGAAAAAATATAAAATAAATAAATGAATAAATCAATTGAAATAAATAAATAAATACCCATTTTCAACACTCTTAAGATCAGGAAGAGTAAGTTGTAAAACTTCAGGAAGATCTTCAAGATAGGATTGTTTCTTTTTGAGTATAAAATCTTCTTTCAATTTCTTAATATGCCTTCGAAACTCTTTCTGAGCCGTATCTTGTCCAAACAATTCACAAAAATGAATAAAATCTTGATTTTGAGCAACTTTTTTGCTATATGTAGTCCATAACGCTCGATAATCGTTCACTTGTGATCTGATGAGTGAGTGATAAGCCTCAGTTGCAACATCCAAAACTTCTCTCCGACTTCTAGCAGCTTCGCTAAACGGAATCACCTTCGAGCGTCCTTTAGTACGATCAATCATTTGCGCAAGAATAATAAAAGCCAATTCTACATTGATATTTTCATGAGCAGATGTCTCTATGATGGGGATGGCACCTCGAAATTCTTTTCTATTCACTAATTTTTCAGCTTCTTTGACAAAATGTTCATTCGCTTCGTCGTTTTTACTCGTTGCAAGTACAACGGGTTTTTTCGTTTTCATCAGATTATTTAATAATGTTACTATGTATTCAATCTGCCTTTCTATTGTCCTATTTGGGATTAGACTCACGTCTAATACACAAACAAACCCATCCACGTTTGTCCGACCTTCAGGCATTACTTTCTGTTCGTATTCTTTTTCAATTCCTAAAATAAAAACAAAAATTTTCATTTTCACATTTTTTTATTTTTAATTTTATTTATTTACTTACCTAATTGATTTTTGCAAATATACATTAATTTTTCAGCAGATTGTATTTTAGTAGATGAACATCTTTTAACATATGGTTCAGTTTTGCCGCTTTTAAACGGTTGGAACGATGAATCGTCAATAAATTCAGTTTGTTCAATAACAGCAAAATGCATATCAACACCTTCTTCTGATGTTTTCGTAACTTCACCCCAGTAAAGGAAATGATCGTTGTTTACAACTCGTCCGCTAAAATCCGATTGACTTAACACTGAAATATGATCAGTGTAATACTCATCTGCTAATGGTCTTATAAAACGATTACAAAGACAGGATTTTCCTATTCCTGCACTCCCTTTTTCCTTTTCGGTACCGGACAAACCGACAACTGCAACACTGAACGTGCGTTGAGAATCGCCTTTTTTCGCCATGCTTGGTGTTGTCGAATATGCTGTCTATAATAATTTTACATTTTCCATTATTTTTCAGTTGGATTATAAAATCACCCGAGGCACTTGTGAGCAAATTCTTCGATCCATCCATCGACGGATGAAATTGTAACAACAGATTTCCATTTTTCCTAATTTTTCCAACTGATGGTTTTACTAATTCATTTAATCTGGAAAATAGAAAAAAAATATTCATATTATTAAATATTAAATATCAAATATCAAACAGTACTTTTTTTTAATTTAGTTTTTTATTTCAGCTTAAAATAGGCCTATTCATTCATAAAATATACATTTTATGATTTTATTCAAACAGAGATCAAATTTCAATCCATTTATAAATTTAAAAAAAAATAGAAAAAAATAAAATTTTTGTTGTAAATGTTTAATTTGGATTAAATTAATATTTCCAAGTCGTTTGATATGAAATAGAAATAAAAAATTATAAAATTTCGAAAAAAAAATTGTAAAAACTAAAATAAAAAGAGAAAAGAGAATAGGCCTAGATGAAGCCGGCATGACTGGCGCAATAGCTTCTATTTCCATAATCAATAAACAAACATAAATCCATTCATATAACCACGGTTAAATATGGTTTTATAAATTGATTTCTGAATAACTAATCACGTTTTCTAACATCTTTCAATCATCCAACTTGAGATTATATTGATAGAGAATTTCATGTCAATAAGCTCAAATTTTCTTATTTTTTCCGTTACTCTTCACCTTTCCTCGTCGATGCGGATAGAAATTTCAACTTTTTCTTTCAGTCAATGATCGCTACTAATAATATTCACATTAAAATAAGGCAAAAGATAGGTTTTTGCCACAATGCCAAGCCCTAAGCGGGTTACAATGAGATGAGCTTCTCTCGTATCGATTTTCTCAATTTGATAATGAAAAGCTCAAGGTGCTCGTCCCGAGTCACATTTTTACTTAAAATCGTTCATTAAAATTCAAACTAACGTTTTACGTGCTGTAATTGTCACTCGATTTATGGCATGGAAACACTAAACGAGTCACTATCATGCGCCTAATCGGGCTTGAAAAATGTGGGAAATGGGAGTTCCATAGAGAAAAAGTGACTGACCATCGCAGTCTACTGACCTGAAAGGGCGTTTTCACGGTTTTTCCAAACTGATTACTGATAGTTTTGTTGAGTAAAATTCATTTCTTTTCCAATTACATCAATCACTTGTTCCAAAATATCTGTCTATATCTAATTCGGTACGTGCACATTCCTATTTTCACTAAGAGATTCAGTTGTCGCCATCTTGTTCCAGAACCACTGTCGCGGGCACAAAACAGAAAATGTGCATCATTTTCAAATTGATTTGTGTAACGTTGTTTAGTCATTATTTAATGTTTAATAATTTAATATTTTTTTCCACAAGTTTTACTTGTTAGGTTTTTGGATATTTCTTGTATAAAAATTTTTAAATGTAGCAGACGATTCTTTTTGCTGCGGAATTTGTATCAGCATCCACAGTAAATTTAATGACTGTTTATTTATTTAGTAGAATCAATTGTAAAATCATTAAATCAACATTCAAATTTTCACTGTTTACAATGTACAATTTTTAATTGAAAATAATAAATGTTTACAAAAATTTTTTACCGGCAAATACACTTAGATTTGTGTTACATTCATCTGACACTCCCAGAAATAAAAACATTTTTAAATACAATCATTTATCAACTACTCACACAACATACATAAAATTGCAAAATTAAATTTACAGCAAATGTTATCCTTCAAGAGATTTAATTAAATTTTCTCTGTCACGTAACAACTTCCATGCCTGATCTTTTTCCTTCTTCGTAGGCGTTTTCTTCTTCTGACGTGTTGCTTGCATTTTACGATAAACTTCCATTATCTATTCAAAAAAAATAAAAATTACATTTGCTACAAGAAATAATTTTCAAGATTTTTTTATAAACCATAACTTACTTCACTATCAACAATTTGAAGCTTTTTCCTTAATTCTTGTTGCTGCATTTCTTCTTTGGCCAATTTATGAAGACGTCTTTTAGCTTGAAGATTTTGTGACGTGATCTGCTTCAATTCCGCTTGACAACGTCGTAATTCAGCTAAAATTTCATCATCTGGATTCTCAGGTAATGGTTCTTCAACATCAAGTATTCCTAGAAAAACATAAACAATTATAAAAAATAAATTTAAAATTATAAAATAAATTTTAAAAAAAACCTTGTTCTTCCAACTCGCGTTTGATTCGCCTTTCAAGTTGAGAAGTGTTTGTAATATTTAACGACTTCATAAAAGTTTTCCCAACGTTTGTACTTGCGGTACCATCAGTACCATCTGTAATTTAAAAAAAATATATTTAACTATATTTTTTAATTAAAAAATTGATCAAAGAAATACCTGAATCCACCATATTGTCATCAAGATTAGTCATCATGTTTTCTTCAATTAAACAATTAACAAGTCGTTGAGTTAGTGTTCCAAATGGAGATTTATCTTCGTCACTAAATAAATAATAAAAAATCATTTATATCTCAAGAAATAAATCGTTTTTAATATTGTAAATAATTTTACCATTCCCTTTCGGCCTTTTTCAATAACTTTTCAGCTTCACAAGAATTCAAGCTGCTGCTATTGCTCAAACCACGACGTTTATCACCAATTTTTGAACCTAAAAAAATATTTAAAATAAAAATAATTATTATAAAAATTATATAAACAAACCTTCTTTCTGTTCTTCAAGCATATCTTCCTGCGCCCATTTTATCGAATAATGTTTACCAAGTGCAGGTACTTTATAATACTCAGAATCCTCATCGTGCATTTTAATTAAATCTTCCAAAAACTATATTAATATTATAAAAATAAATTTATGCTAAAATTAAGTGTATAATACAATTTACCTTCAAATCATCCGGCATTATTTCAGCACAATATGGTTCAACAGATGCCCAAAATCGATTCGGTGCATCATTCTTTGGCATTCGTGGCGCTTCAACCGGAGAATCAGTAAAATCGTATTCTTGCATTTTTGCCTAAAATAAAAATAAAAAAAATTATCTTTATAAAGAAATTTCTATTTTAAACAACTAATTCACAACTCGTACATTTTTACTCTTAGTTCTACTTGAACAGTTCATATTTTGGCTTCCTTTTCCACTATCTTTAAATTTTTTAGCTGGTTTTTCGTCTTGAGTTTTACTACGTTTACCAGAAGCTTGTGGATGCTAGCGTAGAAAATTTAATTAATAATTCCATTCTCAATGTCAAACTCAAGCGAGAAAAGTGTAAATTGATTTCAATTTAGTATTCACTATCCAATTTTGTCATCAATTAATTAATTTTTACATTGATTTAATATTTCACACTTTTCTCGAAGGTCAAAATAATGTAGAATTACAATTTTTCCAGATACGGGTTTCTTAATTTCTTTTTTTTCTTGCCAATCGATCAGAATTTGCATTTCGGCATGCAGCAATCGCATTCTTTTACTGACGGCAATAAGAAGAGATTCCAACTCCAATTGCAATGCATCTAATTCTTCAACTCCAATACCTTCATCTTCAGTTCGTTGCAAAACTAAAATTTTAAAACGTTAAAATTAATAATAAATGATTAAATGAAATGCAGATGAATTTTAAAATTTACTGGCAGTGTATCGTGGGCAAGATCGTGCATGATCAACAGGAGTAAAATCAGGAAACTGTAGTGGGCAATCTTTCAAATCAGTCGATTCTTTATCATTGTTAATAATAATCGGTGCAGGTTCTCGCTGTGCAGTGTCTTTATTCTTTCCTTTGACAGGCGCATCTTTGCCTTTGCCTTTGCCCTTCATTCTGACACAGGTTTGCGATAAATTTTTGTTATTCCTATTACAAGAAAGAAAAAGTAATGAAAAATCTTAAACACATCATTTTTTGTTAGAATTTACATTGAAAACCTCACTTACTGTAATATTTCACGCAAAATATTACAAAAACTTCGATGAATACAGACAACAATTTGACCGCGTCAAAACATTAAAGATTCGTCCTTTGTATAGCGAAATTTTTAAATATAGATAGCGGAAGAACGAATCTTATGAAATCTGAATGGAGATGATGCCATGACTTTGTTGAAAAGAAAAATTCGAGAATGGGCTGTATTTTCTCGATTAATTATATTTGTCATACAGATATTATTTAATGCACTTATACCTGATCATAAATCTGACGGATTTCGTACACCATTAAATGAAGAGAACAATTTTCTTGATTTATTTCTCACTTTGATTTGTGGAGGATTCACACATTGGGATGCACAGCATTTTCTACACATAGCAAAATATGGTTACACCTATGAAAATAATGTTGCATTTTTACCGTTATATCCATCATTGATGAAAATACTTGCAAATACAATTGGTTATCCTTTGCAATCCATATTATCGTTTCATTCTGTATTAATTATTAGTGGATTATTTATAAATTTTGTTTGTTTTGTAGCATCGGCTGAAGTGCTTTACGAATTAAGTCGATGTGTATTACAAGAAGAAAAGTTAGCATATAGAGCGACTTTATTCTTCTGTTTCAACCCTGCCTCGATATTTTTCTCAGCGATTTATACCGAATCTCTATTTTCACTATGCGTGTTTACAGGGATGTTATGTTATGAGAAAAAAAGGATTTATTTATCATCGATTTGTTTCGCCTTCGCAGGAGCTGTGAGATCAAATTCAATTATAAATTTCGGTTTTCCAGTTTATTACATTCTCTCTGAAATAATTAAATCAATGGATTTTAAACAGTTGAAGATCAACATTTTAACTTATATTTCAGTTTTTGACATACTTAAACTCTTAGTGTGTTTTTGTGTCATTACAATTCCCTTTTTTGCACATCAAGTTTATGCTTATAAAATATTTTGTGATGTTTCTGGAGTTGCAATTCCGCGTGTTGTTCGAGAATATTCTGAAGTTAGTGATTTATTAATTGCATCGAATGATTTGAAGCCATCTTGGTGTTATGATTATTTACCAGTTTCTTATAATAGTGTTCAAGAGAAGTATTGGAATGTTGGATTTCTTAAATATTATAAATGGAAACAAATACCGAATTTCCTTCTTGCTGTGCCAATAACATTGATTCTTGTCTTTAATTCGGCTCGTTACTGTTTGAAAAATAGGGAAATAAGTTTACGATTAGGTTTTGAAATTGGTGATAATAAATTTGAATCGATTGGAGTTGACAGTGCTTTAGTTTTTGTTTATATAGTGCATGTAGTGACTCAGTTGATATTTGGGTGGTTGTTTATTAATGTTCAGGTAAATGAAAATTTTGAAATAATTATTTTGTTAGATTAATGGAATTTTTTTGTTCTTACAGGTGGTTACGAGATTGATTTGTGCATCTTCACCTGTTGTTTATTGGTTCAGTGCATCTGTGACATTAGATGATAAGAAATTGATCTCTTTGAATAAATTTCCTGCTGAGGAATTGGCGAATAAAATAGAATCTAAAGAGAATATTCTTCGAGAATTATTACATAATTATACTAAAACATCTAAAGTAATTATGTTATACTTTTTTTTGTATTATGTTATTGGTACACTGATGTTTGTTAACGAATTACCTTTTACATAAAATAAAATGTTTTTCTAAAATTTTAAAGATTACTTATTTCTATTTAATTGGTAGAAATAAACTGATTTTGTGAAATAAGGTTTTAAAAGTTTTATTTCTTGTATTAA
>JAQFZN010000947.1:0-20591 GCA_034687075.1 Geophilus carpophagus | reverse complement strand
ATTTTTAATATGACTTATTTTTTAACAATTAGTATTGCTTTTAGCCGCCTGCAGCCGCAAAAAAAATCGGCGGCGGCTGCGGCTAGGCATTAAAATACCATCGGCAGCGGCGGCTACTGTTTAATGGGCGGCGGCGGATAACACGCCGGCTGAGCCGAGTCGGCGCACATCTCTACCTCTGCTGCAGCTGCTCGAGGTGTTTCACTTGCGCAAATATTAAAAATGGCAGACTGGTTGTCTGCTAGGATGTTCTGAGACGTGTACAACAAACCCTCCCAAGACATGTGTGGAGATTTCCACACTGCTGTCTTAGAAAGCTACGAAAATCCATAGGTAACAACATTTCCATACGAAATGTAGTTATTACTGTTAGTTTTACTATTTAATGACGTAAAACTAGAGTTATAATAATAAGTATGGAAATGTTGTTATCGTCTCCCACCCTTTTTGATTAATTGAATTTTGAGTATGAATTTCTGTATTAATCCCACTCTTACATCTTGCAGCCGCATAGTCCACTAGCTTGATTGCTCTGGCCGCAGAAGGAGTCCCTCAGCGCCCATATCACTATCGGATGTCGACAACTCAATTAATGAAATAATCTGTATCTCGATTTGTCCAATGTCTTATGTTTTTGAATAAAGTATTTTGTTCTCATTGAAACTTTTATTGTTTCTTCTTCGACTGAGCTATCTAAACACTTTGGTGTTGTTTAGCCATCTTTTTGCTTAAAACACGATAAGTCTCTTTTAGCAAAATCATATAACCTCACATTTAACTTTGAACTTAAATCCAGATTTCCTTTACCGGCACAGGCATGTACCAGCAGGCACAGGCACATGCATGTACCAGCAGGCACCTGCACATGCATGTACCAGCAGGCACTTGCACATGCATGTACCGGGAAACACCAGCAGATGCATATACCAGCAGTTTCCAATTCAGGCATACACCTGCACAGGAGACCTCACTCAGCTACGTTTTGAGTATACGGTCTCTCTTATTATTTTTTCTTTACAGTCTGAGGTATGTGTCTTTCTCAAGGCCATACTCTTAACTTAAAACTTTTCAAACTATTATTATTTTACGATTTATATCATTACTATTAGCAAGGTTCCCTGACCTTGCTGCAGACGCTCTGCATCTTCTTATTAGAATTTAGATCATTGCTTCTTCTGGTCGATTAGACTGGCCCTACCCTTGAGGTCGAGGGCTTATATAGCCCAATCAACAACCCCTAGCGGGCAGCTTTGAAATTACTGAAATAAGTTAGATTGATTAGACAATCCATAGGTAACAACATTTCCATACTTATTATTATAACTCTAGTTTTACGTCATTAAATAGTAAAACTAACAGATTGCAACCCGGCAAAAGGTGTTGGGATGTGAACCAGAATATTGATGACTCTAATGACAGCTCTGAGATTGACCCATTAGAATACTAAAGATTAATAGATAGCTTACAATATCTGGGAGTTCACACAAGACTGGACATAGCTCACACTTTGAGTAACCTAGCCAGGTATAACTCCAAGCCACGAATGAAGCACTTCGATGCATTAAAACGAGTATTAAGATATTTGAAAGAAACTATCAGATTAGGATTAATTTCACTTAAATTCATGTTATTTTTGTGTTTTGATGGCAAATTTTCACGTTTATAATCTGAAGTTTGGAGAATGATACTTTTAGCCCCATTTTCGAAATTTTTGTATAAGTGACAAGCAGAGTTTTGGAAATTTTTAGTTTATTCTAAGTTTTTTGCATATTTAGTATTGAAATTATATTTACAATGCAATTAGGAGTAGAATGACATTACTTCTGTGCCTGGATGGCCTTTTTTTATCACTATAATCTTCATTTTTGTGTACGGACATTTCTGCGCCATTTTGAAAATTTTTAAACAATTTTTCTTAAGAATAGCTGACATTTTGTGTATTATTTTCGATTTGACTGATTACTTTAGGAAAGTATTCAGTTTATATATAGTATACATACATTAAGTGATTTATATTGTTTGAATTATTCTAGTTTTCTAAGTGATAAGTCTTTAAGCGATATAATGATGTAAAAAGTAAAGCACCTGATTTGATATACAATTTGAATTCTTCATCTTTTTTTCTATTTACCTGTACACTCTTGTCTCCAAACATTAAACAAAACATTGATTCATCACTCCAAATCACCTTTTGCCAATTGTTATGTCTCCAATTGAGATGCTTCCTGGCCCATTTCACTCTGCATTGACATTGTTTTTTATTCAGCAGTGGTTTAACTTTAGGCACATGTGATCTATAGCCTAAATCAGCAAGTCTACGCAGTGTTGTAGATTTAGAAATTTTTTTATTGAGTTTATCTGACCATTTTTGAGTTATAATGGCACTTGATGCAAATTGATTATGATGAACAGTTTTTTTAAAGCAGTTAAATCTCTCGTTTTTGTAATTCTTGGTCTTCCATAATGTTTTTGCACTTTTTTAATGCTACCATCTTCTTCAATTCTTATCAGACATTTGCTTATTGCAGAAACTGAGCAGTTTAAGGTCAATGCTACTTCGTTTAATGATTTTCTTGATTTTCTTTGCTTTGAAATTTGGATCTTCTCATCATGTGTTAATTTCTTGTTTTGTGGCATAGTTTTCTGTAGAAATTGGAAAAGTAAACGTAAACAAAGTATCTGCTTATATACTGTAAGTGGTTTACTGTCATTGGATATTTATACAATGTTCATATGACATTTTTATAATAATTCTCTATATTTTTGATCCAATTTTGAGTGTTTTCTATATTATTGAAGCAATCAATTTTTATAAAAGTTAATATATCTAAACTAATTAAAACTCAATAACCAAAAATTTTCTGTTAAATTAATAGTAATTTTTATTTCACTCCTGTTCTATAAGAAATGTAAAAAAAATTTTAGTTTAATCACATTTTAATTTACATTTTAAGTAAAATTTATTTCATTCCTGTTCTATAAGAAATGTAAAAAAAAATTTAGTTTAATCACATTTTAATTTACATTTTAAGTTCTGAAGTTGAAAATTAAAATTATTTTTCTCATTCTCTATACTTATGATTTGTAGTTGTATATAATTTTGCCTATTACCGCATGACATGCAGACAACATGTTGGAATATTTTGTGATTTTTAGAGCACAATTATAAAACTTTTGAAGTGCAGTGGGCATAAGTGTTTAACTAATGAGTACTGTAAAAGTTAGGTATTAGTTTTAGAGATATGTTAATAATTATTGCGATATTGGATTATAGATTTTGATTACTAATGCGGTAATATAAATGGATATCACTTGTTAAGAATAACCTTAGTTTTAACTTAAAAATATATTTTAAATTTTTTTTCATTTATATTACAAGTTAGGTAGTAATTGTTTAATACTTGTATTGATTTTTGCTGATTGCGTGAAACACCTTTTGTCAAACCATATTGGAGGCAGTTATCTGCCCACTCCTCGAATGGAATAGAATTGGAGTTGCTCTTATATTTGAGAGGTTCCAACCCTCTAGCACCAATTAACTCATTGGCACTATTATTTCAAGGAGTAGGTGCATTAATTCTATCTGCCACTCCCTTCAGTGCTGTCAGAGTGGATTCCATGAATTCTTTATGCAAAGATCCCATGGTATCATTAACAATTGAGGGAAGAACAGGAGTATTTTATCCTGAATGCCCATGAATCGAACTAATCTCACTAGGACGGGTGTTATAGCTCGTACGATCATTAGGCACCATAGGTGGAATATTCGAAGTGGGAAATGTTATGTTTATTTCACTGCGTGTGCAGGGGCAACTTATTGGAAACAGCATTTCTCAAGCTAGCAGGCAAAAGTTTTTCTATGATCTTTGTTAATCTGGCCTCTATTTTCTTAAAGTATGACTTCTATCTCAAGTGTACTTCTTGCAAAGAACTCCTGTCGAAATCAGTAGTACTTGACATGATAACACGATGCTTTTTACGTCTAAAGAAGGATTTATGTTTCTTGGTGCATATAACACTTTGTACAACAAGAGATTCCGCACGAACATGGTCTTTAGTTGGCTTAACCTTTGTACGAGGGTTAGAACTGTAGAGGCGATGTAATGTTAAATAAAGAGCAACTGTATAAAAATGAAAAGTTAGATTTATTCTAAGATGGAATAAATACAAATTGCCAAACAGGTGGCAAGGCTGCAGAACAAATACTGCAAAGCAAGTGCTGCTGCGCAAGTGGTTGCTAAGGGCAGTGACCTGCCTTTTTATACACTTTGGGATCTCATCCAACTGGATGAGGTCCCATGAGTGGGTGGTGAGATATTGCTCTGAGTGGAAAAATACAAGCTGTGAAATAATAAATAAATAAAATAATAAATAAATAAAATAATAAAATTAAATACAGCTAATAGATAATAAAGTTATATAAAATAAAACAGTGCAATATCTCACTAATTTTAATAAACAAAATTGGAGTTGTGAAACTTAAGGTATATAAATAAGTTAAAAAGTAAACAAAAATAAGGTGGAGGCTTGGGGAACTAATGTTGGGTAAATAATACAGAAAATAGTTCTAACAAGAACCAGAAGCACCAGGATCAAAACTAACGAGCGGGAGACCAATAGGGCTTTTACATGATGCTATAAAACCTTGAAATGCGCAAAATTGAATTTCCATAGTAAACATGCCTTGGGGCACTCCCCAATGCACGGCTTTTTCCTTCCAAGTCATATTAGGCACCTGTTGTAAATGCTGGCCTTGATCTACCATGACCCTACTTTGAAGAGTAAGAAGGTCGTCCTCCACAATGACATTATTGTTTGAGCCAGGGTCACCCTCAGTAATAACCCCATGGTCATTGCTTGACTCATTAACAAATTCGTTTGTGCTTTCCGCCATTGTAAAATTTTATTGCTTGTGCAAGTTTTACAACGTTACTTTTATCAAATTTCAAAAATTTTGTGTGTGAGAGGTTTTCTTTAAATTTTTCAATAACTTATTTCACCTAATAGTAACAGCCAATTTTGTATATTTTATTAGATATACAAACTTTTTAAATTATTAATTTAGCCAAATATTGATATTAAATCCAATTTAATTTTAAATGATCCCGGACAGGCCCCCACTTGTGACGACACAGATTTATCTGTGAGATTTTGATGTAAAAGTAAGGAAGTTCACAACAGAGTTATCAAATCAATATACAGAGCTTCTTTATTTATAACTTTTGATCTACTCAGTGCGCGAGTTTAGGAGCTAAGTGTAATATTACTTAGAATCTGCATACACAGATCTAAGTAAGGTACAATAAAGTAATTTATGCATAATTAATGATATTAATATGCAACTGACAGAAGATAACAATAGCAAGTTAATTTAGATTTATATTTACGCACTCGATGGGTTTACAATCAGATGTCACAAAATGAGGTGGATTTCCTGTAAGATGAAATGGCAATGACGTGGCAGAAGGCTTCAGTGCGCAACTCAGCTCCTTTACAGCAAAGGACTTTGAGAAGAGATACTTGATAATATTTCCTATAGCAGGACAATATTATCTCAATTGGTCTACTACAGTTGCGGCCTTACAGCCTCACTGCTTCCCAACACTTGTACCTCAGCGTACAAGGCTATTACTAGTAACAAGTAACAACAAAATAGAATTTTTCACTATTGATGAAAATATTCAAGATTGCTCTCAAGTATCAGTATGTTTGTCAAAATATCAAGTGTCAAGCAAGGGGATTAAGTGGGTCGTAGGTGCTTTTATAGTTACTGACTCATATTTGTTGATATTGATATTTAATGAAATATTAGTGTTAGCAACTAGCTGCATTAATATTTCAACCATTTCTGGCTAGTCACTAAAATATATTAAAAATTCGAGTTTAGTAAAAATAATTAATACAACAATATAATAATTAATATTCTATCAAGAATTTACCACTGAAATAAGTAAACAAAATGAAATTCTTCTCCTCCTCACTTCTTTTTAAACAACATAAAAAAACTTTCTTAATTTTATCAAAACTTAATTTACAATTGTACATGTGCAACATGATTAAACAAAATTGGATATCATACTTGTTTAAATTTAGAATAAATTTTTCACAAATTATAGATAATTTTGCAACAAAAAAAACATGAAGATTTACTTTGTAATATAATATGTTGATATTAATATTGCATTTGTTATTTTTACTATATATCAACTGATTTTATTTTATTATTTTTAAATTTAAATTTACACAGTCCTGCAATTCCTGGGACTGGCTCTGAGCCTTACCTCACCCAATTGTTGAATTGTATATACTAAAAGTAAAGTATTGTGGGCCCACATATATTGTATTTTAAAGACAATTTTTTTTCTCCATATTTTAGCAATTTTTATTTTATTTCATTTGTATATGAAATATTGCTATAATAATAACAATAATTAGCTATTTTAATAAATTATTTTATCAGTTTGCAAGAATCAATTAATAAATATCTATAATAAGAATAAAGAATAGTTTGTCATCGTTTATTCCAGCCAATCAGCTTTGTCGACCAAAGAACAGCCAGTGGATGCACAAATGAGACATTTGGTCGACGAAGCTGAATGGCAGTATTTTTTGTGCACCTTTGCATGATTGTTTTTTGTGAGTCTTTGACCCCTATATATGGGTTCCCGTCAAAAGGACACGGGAAAAACAACCTAGGGGCATCAAAAAAAAGTCGCGCACAAAACATCGCACAACAAAAGGCGAGCAATTTAAATTTAAAAAATAAAAACATATAAATTTAAAAAATTAAACAATGTAGAAATGATGTCATTTATGGACAGGCTTTTGAGTATTTTAAATCTAGAGTTAAAAAGGGGACTCACCCAACAAGAGAAGGGGTTGCTTGTAATCTTTAATCAATCATTATTTTTTTATTACTGGTTTTATTACTTTTAATCAAATTTGTTTAGAAGATGTTTTCATTGTCTTTGAGCATTTACTGTCTTCAAGTTTTGATTGGAACAAGTTTTCTAGCCACATGTTTACAGCTTGTCACCTCAGACAACACTTTCTGGAAGAATATATTAGATTTCCACACTTCTAGTGTAAGTGCTTTGTTTAATTTAATTTTTCTATCATAGTTACAACCAACTTCTTCCCCTCCTTGAGGAGGGGCCCCCTTTAAACTAAAACTGCAATCTTGCAAAGACACACAAAAAATACAGCCAATCAGCTACGTCAACCAAATGTGTCATTTATGCATCAATTATGCGTCAACCAGATGTGCTTTGGTCAATGAAGCTGATTGGCTGTAATAAACAATGACAAACTATTCTCTATACTTATAAAAGATAAATATTAAAATTGTAGTGTCTGCAAATGAACATCAGAGGGCAGATTGGACAACTAATATCCTCCCCTTAATTATACATGCACCAAGTCATTTGGTTCAGTGATCCTGAGCCAATCAGGTTACAGGAGTCACACAGTTTTTCCACTATTATACAGTATAAGATTATGTTTTGACCTAGATTCTTCAGTAGGATCTCACATGACATTTTGTGTCAGAAATCCCTACTCCACTTTTCTTAGGAAGGAATTTGCTTTCTTAGAGAAAGACATCTGTTTAGTCTTAAGTTTAGGACTGAGCCCAGTTAGGGTTAAAAACCTTCATTTTATGTGTGATTTTAGGACATTCATTTAGTGTATGTTTTATTTCTTTAGTTGTCTAAGTTAATATTAGATTTATATAATTTATTTTTTATCCATTATTTCTTGTTTCTTGTTTAATGTAAATTAACTCGCTAGAATAAAGCTGAGTTAGTATTTAATTTAAGAATATTTGTTATTTAGTTTATTGCTCATTGATAGTGGTGCCCTCTTGTGGGTGTAGTAACAAATATTCAATAAATTATTTGTTTTTATTGAGTAATGTTGTTGGAAGGTCACAGAAAGGACTTGTACTGTTAAGTTAACCTAACCTAATCTAACCTGAACTAACCGACCTAATTTAGTAATTTGTCTCATGTAACCTAATTTAAAATTTTAGGTAAAACAGCCTACATCCTGGTGTAGTGGCTTTAGGTTGCTAGTTAAGTAATGTAATGGTTTCAGTTATTATTTTCGAATATTAAATAACGTTAACATGTTATTGACGAACAAACAAGATTCCAAGAAAGAAACAAAGTATGCTGCTAATAAATTAACATTGCTTTTAAACCTCAATTGGCCTAATAAGTGGTTGGTCTAACTAAAACTTAGCCCTGCATCGCATGCAGAGTTCGAACTTGCTCAAGTGTCTTTGGGGACAGGACCTAGTAAATACCCCAGCATGCCTGTGCCCAAGTGACAAAACCTCTTTTACCTTGGTTCAGCATCTAAGTCTTGTGTAGGTAGGGTTTTGTGGGTTTGTGTACTTAGACTCAGACTAGTCGAGTCTGAGGTTTTTTCAGTTTTTTTAGTTATTGTTCTTCATTGTCTTTTTTTTAGTTATTGTTTTTCATAATTTTTCTTTTTAGTTTTTGTTTTTCATAGTCTTTCTTTTTAGTTATTGTTTTTCATTGTCTTTTTTTTAGTTTTAATGACATCATATTAGCAAAATCTCTCCAATGAGAGATTTTTTAATACGATGTCATTAAATCATTTTTATATTAAATAGTATAGTGTATATACACATAGTTTCTAGGTGGTTTGTGGTTGGCATACATTTAGTTTTCAATAATAATTTGGGTAATTTCAATATGCCTAAAAAATCAAAAGTATAGAATTATTTTACAGAATGTACAAATTTAAACAATCATAGTAAATGCAATGCATGATCATCAATAATATTCCATAAAGATGGAAACACTTCAACAATGATTAAACATATAAAAGGAAAACATGGTATTACTCTACATACACAAGATGAAACAGAAGACACTGTTACCATCAAAAAAAATAAAACTATTGATAATTTTGTCATAAGAAAATCTTTAGAAGAAATTGTTGCTAAAATAGATGCTTTTGATAATTTAGCAATTCGAGCATATACTGTATGTAGCTTTATTCATGAAATGCAGCTTTATTCATGAAATGCAGCTTTATTCATGAAATGTAGCTTTATTTGTGAAAGTTTAATGAAATCCGGCTATAAACTATTCAAAACTGAAAGGGATGTTATGAATTTAGTTCATAGTAATTATGAAAAAAGAAAGTCGAAATGATTGAGTTATTACAGGAAAAGTTAAAAGAAGATCAAAGATTTAGCATTATACTTCACAAATGGACTAGTATGAAAATGGGAAAATATTTAAATATTAATGTCCATGTAATTAACAATGCAGTGCTTAATCTTGGATTAATTAAAATTTTTAAATCTTGTACAGCTACACAGTTAGTTGAAAAAGTGGAACAACATTTACATTCATTTAATTTGAATTTTAAAAAACATATAGTTTGTTTAACAGATGATAGGACAAGTGTAATGATTAAATATGAAAGAAAATCTCCTGATCTATATAACTTGTGTTTGAATCATACAATTCACTTAGCTGTTTGGGATATACTTTATAAAAGAAGATTATTTTTAGTACGCAAGATCAAGAAGATTATGATCAAGATAATATTGGTGATTTAGAAGATGATTTTTCTGATGATAGCGGCAATGAAGTTGAAGAATATGAGAAAGTTGAAATAATTTTAGATGATTTAGTAGCTAATGTTAAATGTGTTCGTACTATTGTTAAAATTTTTTAAAAATTCAATTGTGCAAAATAATATTTTACAGAATAAAATCAAGTGTTTTAGGAAATGAATTTGAGCTAGTGTTAGATGTAAAAACACATTGGAATTCATTGCTTTACATGATTCCAGTATTTTTAAAAGTGTTTAATATCATTAAAAATGCTCTTGAAGATATTGAAAATTTATTTTTAATCTAAAATATTAACATTAAACTATTACAGGAATTAAAAAATACATTAAAACCTATTAAATTAACAGTTGAAGCCCTTAGCAGAGTAGATGCAAATCTTATAACAGCCTAATTAGCTATTAATTTATGTTTAGAAAATTAAGAGAAACAAAAATTAATTGAGTAGGGAGCTGTTAATAACAATGGATGCTCAAATAGATAGCTGCAAAAACAATGAATTAGAAGAGCTGTTTAATTGTCTATCTAATGGCACTATACCTTCACAGAAAATTCTGAAATTTACACTAGAATTAATGAAGAGATTATTTGATGAAGAACATGACGAAAATAATGAACAGAAACATTCAACTAAAAATAACTTTGAAAATAGTTCAGATATTGTTTAAGTTTTAACAATTGAAGAAGAATTAAATCAAATATCTAGAAAAGCAAACAGCTTAATTGTGCCAAGTTCAGAAAATAAGTTTGCTTACCTTAAAAAAATTTGCTTTATTTTCAAATACAAAATAAGTTTTTTTTATTTTTAATTTAGAAAAACTGTATCATGGATTAATGACAATCAAATCAGAAAGAACATTTTCAGAGAGAACATTTTCTGTTGTAGCTAACTATTGAACAAAAATTTGTTTTAGATTAACATACAAATCATTAACTGCATTAGTTTCTTTAAAGTTTTATTTTTTAAATAAAAAATAATTAACCATTAAATAAAATTTAAAGGTCATGCCCTATTCCGCGCAGCCCATTTACACGCATTAAAAATCAATTTATATTTCCCATAATCCATTTCCGCGCAAATATTAAAAATTAATTTTTATTCCGCACAGCCCATTTCTGCGGGTCTCAAATTCGGGCCAAATTATATAAATTATAAAAATTTCTATTATTTTTGCGCAGGATCCCTATTCTGCACCAATTTAAAAGTTTAATTTTTTATTTTTTTCTTCCCATTGTCGGCTTATTTGTGCATTTAAATGGGAGTTCATATAGTAAATATAGTATAAAATAAATTTATTTAAACAAAAAGTCTTGTGACATGATCCACCTCTGTGTCAATTTCAATGTCAATTTCAATACTCTTTTTAACACACACAGCACATGCCATATGCCCACACTTGTACACAATGTTACACTCGTATGTACTACAGAGCAAACATGTGTATTTATCTTGATGTTCTTAGAGTACTACAGCACCTACAGCACCAGGCAAATGCAAAATTAATTCTATAGCTAATTTATGAACTTCAAAAGATAGGGAGTTGATGTGATTTATCCGTTGCTCTTCCCTTACATCCTCCCATTCATCTGGTGTTACCGCAATTTCATCATCCGATATTTTATCATAAACAGGATTTTGGATATTAGATGTTAGATTTTGGCAGGCAATTCCTCAACTTCTCCCTCAACTAAGAATAAAATTCAAGCAGCAATGTTTCTCATAGTACAACGGTGCTGCCGAGGAAGCTCTATAATCTGCTGAACTTGGAGAAAGTTGCTGTCTTGTCCCTCTGTGAAAACAAGCCGTCCCTCTGTGAAAACAAGCCGTCCCTCTGTGAAAACAAGCCGTCCCTCTGTGAAAACGAGCCTTCTCTCTTGTCGACAAATTCAGGCACGATTTTAAAAGTAGCTTCAACATGAAACTCTTTACTCTTTGTTTGAACTTGCATACATAATTTACAATTGATAAAACTAACGGAAACTGAACCATCTTCACCAATCAATGTTGTATCGTATATAAATGATAATCGATCTTCTTGCTGGATGGTACTGTGCTGGGTTTCAAAAAATGAATAGAAAGTGCTAAGGTTGTCAAGTTTTGAGACATCCTTTCGACATGACGACTCAAAATTGACATAAAACTTTTAAATGGATGTTGAAGTGCTACATCTGGATACTTAACACATAACTTGCTATACTCCGATTTCTTTGGCACTGCTGTATTCAATCTACGACAATTCATTACGAGTTCATACGTAAAAACATTTAAGTTTACGTTATAAGAAGTTGTTCTATGATTATGTTCTGAACATAATTCAAATTCATGGGTTACCGTATTTAAGCGACCACGGCTGTAACAATCTGCAACAATGCAATGCATGAACATAATGTTTGCATTGGCAGCGCAAATTCTGTCTTCGTAATAAATAAAATTTTTGGCTTTATGCCACTGTTTACATTTATTTTTAGAATACGAGCAGATTTTAATCAATTTTGACACCATAAGTGATTGATTTTAATTCAAAATATATGTGGATATGTTGTGCTTTTATAGGATTGGCTAAGGAAATGTTTCTATGACATTTACAGACCATGTTATGAACACAATTTATTAATTTTTTTGCACGGATTAGGCACTGTGCAGAATAGGGCTTGCCCAGAAATAAAATAATTTTAATTTTTGTGAACTTAACCAATTAGATAGAAACATTTAGAGTATAAATTAAGAGAAAGAAAAATTAAACAAAACATGTGAACAACACAGGTCCTACTTGGACCAAACACAAGGGAGAAGTGATTAAGAAAACTCTCTTTCCTCTAAAGGAAAATACAAGTGCTGCCACCCTTTAACAACACTTGGAAACAGACACAGTACAGTAGCTGCCAGGGAACAGCATAAGATTATGTGCAGATATATAATCACATTCTTCCCCATCTGCATATAACAAAAAATAAATAAATTATGTGAAAACCATCTCATTAAACAAATCCAATTGCAACTTTCACAGAGGTTTTGTTAACATGTCCGCGACATTGGATTTTGTTCCTACATATTGCAGAGTAAGTTGTTCTGTACTCAGCAACTCTCTAATAGAATGATATCTAACATCAATGTGTTTTGTCCGATTGTTAATCACATTGGAATTACTAAAACAAATAGCCGACTGATTATCACACAAGATCAAAGGTTTAACTTTAAAAAAAGGAAAACTCCAAAACTCCTGCAATAACATTTGCAAGCCAAATTATCTCAACACAACCAGAATCAAGTGCAACACATTCAGCCTCCAAGGCACTCTTAGAAATACATTTCTGTACACAACTTCTCCAACCAAGGAAAACTCTTCCCAAAAACCATATATATTCACTAAAAAATCTCCTTGCATCCACTGCTGTAGCCCAGGATGCATCTATAACTAAATCAAATGAACTTAAAGTGGATAGATTAATTGTATATTTTCTAGTACAACCAACATACTTTAAAATGGGTAATAAGGATTTAAAGTGATCCACACTTGGGCTGGAAGAAAATTGTGCAAGATATATTACTAAAATTAAAATATCTGGTATTGTTCTATTAGCCAAAAATAACAATGAGCCTAATAATTTCCTTAAAGGAAATTTCTCAGAGGATGAACTTTTAGCACTCTCATATGATATACCAACATCCATAGGTGTACTTACAGAAACTGTAGCATCAACTTTAAAACGTTCTAATAATTTGTCAATATATTTTCTTCGATGCAATCGACAATCACTACTTTGGTAATCAAATTGGACTTCCAAAAATTTCCTAATGGGACCCAAATCAGTAAGGTCATAATACTTTAAAATTTGATCCCAGATATTTTTCATGACTTCCTTGTCACGAGCAAAAACAGCCATATCATCAATGTATAGTAAAATGACGCAATTTGTACTTAAATGATATAAACAGGGACAATAACTGGAAACAACAAAACCCATATCATTAAAGAAATGCTACGATACCAGCATCTTCCCAATTGCTTTAAACCATATATTGAACGTTTAAGCTTCAAAGCAAACAATTTCCTGTCAACACCTTTACAAACAGGTGGAATCTCCACATAAATATCTTCATCAGGTTTACCATATAAATAAACTGATTTAATATCCCAATGTGCATGTTCCCAACTAGACAACACAACCAAAAGAACAAAAAACAACTTGACTAAATTTAATTCAATCACAGGGGCAAAAGTTTGGAAATAATCAATCCCAAGTGACTGACGAAATCCATGAGCTACCAAACATGCTTTAAATTGTTTGATAGTTTCATCAATATGGGTTTTTTAATTAAAAACTCAATGACACGAGATAACCTTTTGCTTTGGTCTGGGAACCATGTCCCAAACTTCCCGTTCCTTCATAACATCCAATTCCCAATCCATTGCTTGTTCCCAATCTTTTCTATGTTCAGAATGTTTTACAGAGATATATCTTTATAATTATTGGGAACCTGTACAAAACAAGTAATCAATTCATCATCCCCAAGATAATGAGTACTTGGATCACTGAAATCAAATGCATTCAAATCAAAGTTTAGACCCCTTGTCTCACACAAGTCATGTACATCCTTGATGGAGCGGCATCTTTCGCGACCATACCAATAGTAAACATCAGTTCTGGCACCTATCCTTTGAGGAACTTCCTGGCATCTCCATTCTAGAGCAACAGAAACTCTGTTACCATCGGTACCAGTACTACATTCAATTCCCAGTTAATTTCTTCTCTTTGGTGTCAACTCAACAACAGGTCCAGAAGAAATCATATTGGTTGTCGAAACCTCTACCTTTAACTTTTCCCCCGAATCGGCAACGATTTGAGGAATCAACTGCATCCCCTTATCAGGATTTGCAGTTGGAACCTTCTTAGTTGGAGGGAGAGCATCAAAAAATATATTGTCACTATCTTGACTAAAATCTGGGTTTGCACAAGACAAAAGTGAAATTATTACTTGCAAACCCTTCAGTCCCAATACAGTTTCATCTGTTTTAACACTTTTCAACTTTCTTACAATATTCTCAATAGGATCGTAAACACGAAAGCCACGAGTCTGACTGGCATAGATAACAAAAATACCTTTCGATGACTTAGGCTGTAATTTATTACGATAACGCCTAGGAATGTAAATAAAAGCAAGACAACCGAATATCCGAAAATGTGAAATGTTGGCCTTTCGACCAATCCACAATTCAAACAGGGTTACATTAGAGTTTGTCAAATGTGGGATGCGATTCTTTGTATGTACATAATGTTGGGACTATTTTCTGTATTATTTACCCAACATTAGTGCCCCAAGCCTCCACCTTATTTTTGTTTACTTTTTATCATATTTATATTTAGAGTTTCACGACTCCTATTTTGTTTATTAATAATAGTGAGATATTGCACTGTTTCATTTTATATAACTTTATTATTAATAAGTTGTATTTCATTTTATTATTATATTTATTTTATTTATTATTTTTCACAGCTTGTATTTTTCTACTCAGTGCAATATCTCCAGGGCCGCGCCAGAGAAATTTGCTGCCGGGGTGCAGGGTGCATGATTTTATTTTGCCGCCCCTGCACCTAAAAGCCAGGATGTAAAAAAAAGGTCCTGAAGAGCACAAGCGCCGCCCCTGAATGCTGCTGCTAGGGTGCACTGTGATAAAATCAGTCCAGTAAAAAGAGAAAGAAGAAAGGTATATTTTATTCTCCATTAGAATAATAACAACTAGGCAACAAACATAACAACAGTTTACATGGCAAAGGTAGCACCATGTAAACATAAGATAATTGTTTAAACAATAAACAATCAACAATCAATTTAATTAAATTAATTAATTCAATTAAATCAATTAAATCTAATCTCCAGCAAAATGTCTGGAGAAGAATCAATGTTGGGAAAATATTTCCAACACACTGCACCCCCTGCACCCCTGGGTTGGCACGCTCCTGAATATCTCACCACCTGCTCATGGGATCTCATCCAACTGGATGAGATCCCAAAGTGTATAAAAAGGCAGGTCATTGCCCTTAGCAACTACTTGTTCAGCAGCACTTGCTGTGCAACACTTGCTCTGCTGTCACTTGTCCAGCAGCCTTACCACCTGTTTGTGGATTATATTATATTATTCTTTTAAGAATAAATTTCATTTTGCATTTTACATGCATGGATTTATTTATTTGCCAACATATCGCCTCTACACATAATACATTAATGTTTCAGCCTAAAAGGCTGCATTCAAATTTGAAGAGATCAACAATGTACGTATGGCATCAACTGGATCACCATTAATCTTCTCAGCAACACCATTCATCTCTAGAGGATATACATTAGTATGTTGTTGATTAATTCCAATCTCTCAAAAATATGACTCAAGATAATTAAAGCAAAACTCTAAACCATTATCTGAGCATATTGAGACTACTTTCAAACCCAATTGATGCTCCGCAACTGCAATAAACTCCTTAAGCTTATCTGCTACGCAGGTTTTATCTTTAATCGGATAAACAGAAACCCATCTTGAGAAATCATCAACTATGCCCAAGAAATACCTAGCACCTTCACAACTTGTAGTTGGTGCCAAACCCCACAGATCAACATGGACAAGTTTCAATGGATGAGTAGATTGCATACCAGAAAAATGGCAAAATAGACCCGCTTCAACTTTCCCGAAAAACAATCATGACACATGAGATTATCGTTTTTAATCATTTCAACACCAGAAACCAGATCATTGCTAATACACCTGTAGATCACATCTGAGCTTAAGTGTGCACATCTTTTGTGCCATAAACTCAAAGATGTGCTATCCACAGAAAGAAGATTCGCACTAGGATTTTTCAAATCAGTATCAACCAGGAAGTTAGGAAAATTACAGAGGGTGTTCACTGAAACTGTGAACACTTTTATTTCGTCAAAATCACTTTACACATTTCTTGTGGATATTTTTTGTGTTTTCTATGTGATTACACTTGCCTTACGACTAGTTTGCTTCTCCAAATCTTTGTAGATGATGTTGTTAACAGTTCCCAGACTCACAGCACACTGTTTGGCCATTACTCTTTGGCTTGGAGGGTTTTCTTTACTGGAAAGAACCTTGATCTTTTTGACCGCTTTTAAAACCTCATCTTTTCGCTTTTGTTTATACGTGAATTCAACACCATTTTTTTTTCTTTGACAATTCAATATCTTACTTATTCCTCCAATACTTATTGTAATTCCCTCATCATTTAAATGTTTTTTATTGCTCTGTAGCTAAAATTCATGTTGGAAAGGGTTTTTACCATTGTATCAACGTCTGAGCTAAAAGGAGTAGTTGCCATTTAAATTATGAGTATTTAAACAATTGTTGTGTATAACAAAGGGTTCAATGTATCACATTCTTATAACCACACATGTATATATATATATTTGTTTGTGTGTGGTAACATTTTGAAAACGTTCAGTTTCAGTGAACACCCTCTGTAGTAATCCCAGTGCCCCTAACTTCATATAAATGATTAACTCTGCATACCCGCATGAAAAACAGGCCATTTGGTGAGTAAATACTCAATATGCCACGGTTTCCTAAATAGTTATAACTTGCATCTTTTACTGATCTTAAACTTATTAGATTATGTGATAAATCAGGTACATAATAGACCTCTCTAAGTTCTACTTTAGCCATTCTATTGTCTAAGCCATGCAAAATTAAAATAATCCTGCCAATGCTCTTAGCCTGCAAGAAACCAGAACCCTTTTTAATGCTTTTATCCAATTCTCTAAAATCTTGAAACAACTCCCTAAAATTACAAAAATGGTGTGTTGCTCCTGTATCAAAAACCAAAGTGTAATTTGGAGCCAATGACTGCTCAATTGTATTGAACGTTATAAACCAAGATCTAGCAACAAAATTAGCTGAATCTGCTCGAGTAGGATTTGCATTTTTTCTGGCTCTCCCTCTAGATCTACCAGAAGATGCAATAAATCCTCGACTTTTATTCACAAAGGAATCGAAACCACTTCTACTAGTCTTCTCCATGCAAAGGGACTGATAATGTTCAAACTTATGACATTTAAAACACTCATTGCCCACCATCAGATTAGGAGTCATTGCCTTCCTTGAACCACCCTGATCAAAAAGATTCAAGTCCAAAGGACTCACATGGGTGGCAAAAGTGCCAGCAATACTATCTCCAGAAAGTGGTTGCGAATTCTGAATGTGACTATTTTCAGCCAATCAGATGTGAAATCCTTGTCCCTCAATTGATACAATTGTTGAACAATCACATCACACCTAGATGGCAAACCACTAATCATTTTGTATGCCACATAAAGATCTTTCATATCACAATTGGCTTCATTCAATCTACGAACCAGATCTTGAAGTCTAGCAAGATAAAGGGAAATTGATTCTCCTTCTACAATTCTTGCCAGAAAGATTTCCGTTAATAAACAACCAATCATGACCTTGGACAATAGCTCATAATTTGCCTGTAAAATATTCCAGGTCTCATAAGGATCAGTAATACCAGATAATAATTGTTTTACCAAAGGTTTCAATAATAAATAAATTGTTGACAAAGCCCTATCTTGCCGTCGGATATAATCCAGTCTCATGTCCTCACTAATTGGGGGAATAGGAGGGCTTATTCTCTCAGCCACTACAAAAGTGACAAAACCAAACAACTCCTCTCCCGAAGCAGCATTTCTACATCAACCCTCCATTCTCAAAAATTCTCTGCACGTTTAAGTTTCAAAAAATCCAAGGCACTACAAGAATCTTGATCCATAACTAATTAGTAGTAGTAAACAAAAGAAAAAACAAGAGAGCCAAAACCTAGTAAACATAGTTGTCCACAATCCTGGCCAAGCTATAATTAAAGTCAGGTAATCCAACCAAATCTTTATTAACTCAATCCAAAAAAATTAAACTTAATGTTATAAATATATCCTGAAATAAAGTACTAAATAACCTCTGGACAAACACATAAATTACTCATTATAATAGTAAAAACAAATGAGTTTTCTAAAGAAAAACATTAAACCAAATTTCCAGTCCCTATTAAGTTGTAAATCCAAAATAGCTGCCAATCAAATACAAAATGGCCACTTAATTCTAGGTAATTGCCACACCCTAAAGATGGCCACTAATCAAATATAAATGGAAAAAAAACTTATTTTTCAAAAAATACTAATGAAAAACTAAACACTACTATATATATATATTAGTAGTTCAAACAAAAATCCACCACCAAAACCTTAGAATAGCTTGGATTTATAAGGATTTTAGTAAAGGCAGCCATCTTAACTTTGTCAAAGACATTAAACATAAACAAACTCAAAAAACTCAAAAAACTTACTGGAAAGTTGCATCTAATGAAAAGCTTAAATGCTGGGCCTATAACCTTTTGAACTTAACCAATTAGATAGAAACATTTAGAGTATAAATTAAGAGAAAGGAAAATTAAATAAAAACATGAAAACAACACAGGTCCTACTTGGACGAAACACAAGGGAGAAGTGAGTAAGAAAACTCTCGTCTCTCAAAAGGAAAATACAAGTGCTGCCACCCTTTGACAACACTTGGAAACAGACACAGTACAGTAGCTGCCAGGGAACAGCATAAGATTATGTGCAGATATATAATCACAATTTTTATTACGCGATTCAAACACTGCGCAAATTTAAATTAATATTAAAATTTATTTAAAAAAATTAAGCTAAATAGGGACAACAAATAAGCACAATAGGGATGCGCGGAAAAAGGTCGCAAGAAATGGGCAGAGCCAAAATTTAATAATAAATAATTAAATATTCGAATAAACATTTTTAAATACACAATTTCAAATAAGCAATTGCAGATAAACAAAATAATACATTTTGGACTTGGAAAATAAACCCAGACTCGGCCCCATGTGTACAGAGCTTCAGAGAAGATAGTTAAAGACAAGGTTTTAACACTAGAACAACCAAAAAATCAGACTACCTAGAACGGCCAGAAAAAGTCAATTGACCCCAGTTAGCTAAATAGTAAATTGGTAAATAATTCATAATAATCTTATGTAAAATTAGTAACTAGGTTTATAACTGTTATTGATGAGTAAATTCTATCAATTGCCCAAACATTTTAGGGCCAAAACACAATAAAATATGAAAAAGTTTGTGCTTATGATGGTTGAACTTTGGACACTCTGGTGGCAGTAACTAAAAAATTTACAATTTCTATAGTTTCCTATTACTATATATTATTATGTTTTTTTTCTCTATTTTTACTTATAATTATGTGTAATATGATAGGTTGCCATTTTTATATTTTTTTGAAATTTGAATTTTTTATTAACCAAAATTTGAATTTGAGGCCAAAAAATGGCCAAAATCATGATAGGTAAATTGATGTTTCTTCTAAATTGAATTTTTTTTTTCAGCAATTTATTAATTTAGTGATTTCAGGAAAAGTCAAAAAAGACAGGTTAAAAAAACAATTTTAAAGTACATTTTTACAACTTTGAAATTGCAAAAAGGGTCAAATGACCCCTCTAGCCATTCTAGTATTAATAATGATCTTAAGAATAAGAGGGAGAAAAGGCCTTAAACAAATGATGGTAAAAGCCACATTATATTTATAAGTAATATTACAATTACTGTTAGTGTTAATAACTAAATAAAAGAGGCAGAGGCAATTTTTGAGTTCAAACAATAGTTCAATTTTATTTAAAACATATTCGTATATATACAGTTATACATGTGTAACGTCTGTATGACGTTACACACCATTGCACGTGATTGGCTTCATTGCAATACACGCGATATTGTTCGCCTGTTCTAACACTTCCCCTCAAACTATTATCGCGTCTATCGAGTGTTGTTCTAGTCGTTAATTTCCAGACCTAAGTTTTTTAAGCATTTAAGGTGCTTTGGTTTGAATAGTCCCTTGGTCAGTATATCCGCAGGCATGTCTTCGGTTGGGAGGTAATCATATTTGAT
>JAQFZN010000946.1:0-20598 GCA_034687075.1 Geophilus carpophagus | reverse complement strand
CTCAAACCTTTGAGAATCTTCATTTCATATATCATTTAAATTTAATACTCTTAATCCATTTTAGCTATAGTTTACATTCTTCAAGGCAGTTACTGACTTAAATATTTATTACAACTGTTGGTATTTTATTTTGTTTATTTTTGAATTTGGATAAGGATTATAGATACAACCATTATATTTATATATATCTGAATATAAATTAAAAATTAAATAATTAAACAAATAAACAAGCTACTTGATGAAAATCTCTGGGAAAGTTCATTTTAAATGTTGGTAAACAAATGTGATTACCCTAATGGCAAAGATGTTCTCATCTGTGTAAATAACAAAGTTAATTTTTAAGGGGGATAAATTATTCGCCCCCTTATTTATTCACTTTTCCCCCTTAAAAGTATTGAAAAACCCCCTTTTTTTCACCCCCCTTAAAAAAATTATTTTACTCCCTTTAATTTATACAATACCCCCTTTAAAATATATAACTGACCCCCTAATGACATTAAAAGTTTCAACTAATGCTTGCTTTTAAATGTACAAACTTTACATATATATACCAGACAATATGTGCTTCATTTTATGTGATTAGCAATGGATCCTGCTACAATGTCGCAAAGCTTGATTTACGCAAATACTGATTCTGAATCTGATTTGGAAATTGATGAACCACCACCCAAGTAACCTAGAAAAAGCAGATTACATTATACGAAGATTAAAAGTTTTACTAATGTAAATGAGGCTAAGTTTGCTCTAAAAAACAAAAGAACTTGGGAAATGAGAAGAAAATGCATTATAGATGGTGGCAAAAAAATATTTTATGATTGTAAATTCAGTAGAGAATGTGTAGCCAAAAAATATCAATATGTTGGCATGTTGGTCATTGCAAGGGATCGCCTCGCACCAATAATGGATTGTAGTCAACTAATAATGTTATTAGGTCCCATCATACATTTTGAAATCGAGCCCCCATTAATCGTTTTCTCTCTATACTGAAGAATAAGGTGCGCACTTAGTCTGCAGAAAGAAATCCCTGAAGTGTCAATGCCAAGTTATTTGCTATAAAACCTACACATAATCTCAGAAATTTTACTGATGCTTACAATTGGAAATGTTCTAAGCCAGATATTATAATTCGAATTGACGGTGAGAGTAAGCTTTATTTTATTGTACCAATGGGTCAATCTGGTTTGAATGAAAGAGATATTGATAAATACTTGCGACAAGAAGAAATAAAAAACTGGAGATGCTTTGATACCTATGTTCAAGCAAAAAAACATTTATGGCTTGTAAAAATTCAAGACAATAATTGGGAGTAAGGTTAGTGTTCCTGTATGGTTTTTGCAAAAACATACATGTGTAAACACATTCTTGGCATTGCCATAATTCAAAACCTATGTTCTGTTTGAAGCCAAAAATATTCCATTGGGCATAAACGAAAGCATGGTAGGTCGAAAAGTCATTAATTGTCCAGTAAAAAAATTTTCTTAATTAGGGGGTCAGTTATATATTTTAAAGGGGGTAATGTATAAATTAAAGGGGGTAAAATAATTTTTTTAAGGGGGTGTAAAAAAAGGGGGGGTTTTCAATTTTTTTAAGGGGGAAAAGTGAATAAATAAGGGGGCGAATAAATGAAATCCATTTTTAAGAACCCTGTAGCATTAATTAATGTAATTAAAATAAATTATTTATTCAATCATCAACTTCCAGATTTTAAGAACTATTTTACTGTTTAATTATTAATGTAGATACGCATGAAATGAATAACGTTTCAGTCAAATCAATTCAATGAAAAGATGGTGATGCTCTGTATCTGTCAATCACTTTAAACACCATTTTGCATGACGCTATAGGTTTGCAACATACACGTATAGAACCTGCACCAACACAATGTGGCCATCTTTAAATTTAGAAAATTTAAGTTATTCACAGTTGAAGAGTTTCCCCCACTACATTCAAGGACCTAAACAAGCAGCCACCCGAACAAATTATTTAGTTTAATCAAAATAAAAAATCTTTCGATACTTGAGAAAGTATACATATAGACAAATCCTAACTTTTATTTACTCCCAAACAAGAATTTTGAAAGTCTTAGCTTAAAATTGATGTTTCCAATATAAAGTTAGGTTGACAGTTACAAATTAAAATTGTAAATGAGAAAGAAAGCAAATTAAACATTGCTGTAAATAAGAGATACAATAATAATGTTGAATTAAATAATATTTGAATAATAATTATTATTATTAAAAAGTTGATTTTTAACTTAAGTATCATCAAATTCGTAAAAAAAAAATTAAGTAGGAAAACAAAACTGATGAAAGTAAAAATTATTTTTCATTTTATTTTAACTCATTCTTTTCTCCCCTCCAACTTAAAGGCTTTAATCAAACATGTCCAGTCACACAAAGTCTAGATCGAGCCCTTACCAAAATACAGTGGGTACTCATTTATTTTTGCTACGAATTGTCTAAGTTGTGGAAATTTCATAAAGTAGAAGAAAGCTACTATTTAAGTTGTATCGTACATGTGTTTACTGAAGAACACAGCCACTGTGTGTTTTTGTTATTTAACTCAAGTGTGATTGAGTTGTTCTGTAAGTCTTAAAGAACAACTCAATCACGTTTGTGACAACATATAGAAGTAAATAAATACAAAAAAAATACATAATACGAACTTAGATAGATAAACAAGCGAAATAAACACTTATGGTGTGAGTCTAAAAGTGGGAGGGTAGAATTGAGAATTGGCATTTTGAAAAATTACAGGAGACCTCTAAACTATAATTACGTCACTGCTAAGAATATGGGCAAGCAAAGATCGTGTGCATTTCTTTGTCAAACATTTTTGTCACGGTCAAAGCTAAAAGAACTAATAAGTTCTTACAGAGTAAGAATATTAAACATGCCTTTTAAGTATTTTGAATCAGATATTCAAAACGAGTTATTGAAAACTAAATATCTCAATTTGACTATCAAGTGTTGAGGTGTTTCTTTACAAGGTAATATCCATTTTTTGAGTAAGATATCTTGAGAAATCACTCACAGTAATGTCCAGTGAAACTAAATAAGAACTGAATCAGAAAGCAAATGGTTGAGTAAACTAATGATTTATAGCTCTGTCTTCGAAAAATCACCAATCAATGTTACAAAAGATAAATCAATAGATACTTCAACCAATCACAACTCAACTGCAAAGAACTAGAAAAGAATCTGAATTACACAGAAGGAAATATTCTATGCTCTCTGAATAAGCCCAATGCAACAAAAACATACAACTTGTTAACGTTAAAAAATTAATACTTGATGATTAACATGGAAAAGCTAAAACAAAAAATGAATGACAATAGCACTTTAGCTGGTTTAGGGTAAAGCGTGAAAAACCTGATGCAAAATAGCGATACTCTCAGGAACCAGCCGTGAGACAATCCTCACATCAGCACTAAAATTAACATCTTAAACATCAATATTAATAACACTGACAACACATAAAATTTTGGTCCTGTTTTTAGTTTATTGCCAACAATTGTAATTTGATTAAATTTGAGAATAAAATTTGAAATACAAACATTTATTTAATTTAAAAATAAATTTTCTTACTTTAATTTTCATACACGAATCTTAAATATAGTAAGGATGAGTTGTGCAAATGTCCGTTTAATTTAATCTTAAATTAATCGAGTAATTGAAATTTTATTTTAAATTTATTTTAACTTTAATGATGGTTTAATTTTAATTATCATTTTAATTTAACTGGCTAAAAGTGGTTAGTTAATATTTATACGAAGTTATTAAGTCCATGGTCCAATGATTTACTTATTCGTGAAATGGCTAAACAAAATCCATACTTAAAAACTTATTAGTATTCAATATTCAGATAATTTTTAAAATTATAAAATCCAAATGTTAAAAATATATTTTATAAATATTTCAACAGAAAATTTGTAGATTTGATGGGATTATTTAATAGCGACTCAAATTGTTTAAAAAATTCGTTTCAAGCATACTGGGTGGAATTGTTTAATTTTTTTTTATTTTCACTCATGTTAACAACATTTGTAACATGAATTGGACCAAAAAATATACTGATTAACGGATAAAGAAAATTCGAAACACCAAATTTGTCAGAAAATGAAGCCAACCATAAACTTGTTTAGGAGGATTTTTGTGAGTCACGAAACGACCTCATTTGGTTCTGCTTGTTTTAGCCATAAAATGACATCACAAAGTTTAACACTACTGATGTTTCAGAATGCACCTTTTGTTTAATTAAATTTCCATTTTTTTTCTTTATCAATATCATTTTAGAAAACATTATTTCAGTTTTACAACATGAATAACAGTTTCTGCTTTGCAAGTTAATTGAGAAATGATGCAGAATCAAATATAAATATTAATTTACTACATTTTTAAAATTTATCCTTAAATAATTTCCTACTTTTCTACCTTCTGCCACCACATTAGTCTGAAGTTCACCTTGTATATTTTAATTCACAAATCCACATGCTTATTTAATTGCGAAAAAGAGGGAAATTTAATTACATTGAAAAGTAAATTATAAAGTCTAATTAAAAACAAAGTGTGTTATTCAAACGCAACTTTGCATGACTTTAAACCTAAAAAATTTAATAAAAAATGAAAAAGTATATGCATATATTAAACAGTAACTTTTGTTCCTTCATTCTATTTACAAACAGATTTTAAGAAAAAAAACGTGAAAAAGGACCAATACTAACTTTATCTTGCAGCTAAATCCTGGGATTCTTCGTGTGACAAGATGTCAATATGTCTTTCTACTTCCTTACCATCCTCTCTTTCGCCATCTCCTTTCTTTTTCTTTTCCTCCTGTCTTTCACTTGACATATAAAACTGGTATAAAAAAGTAGTTTTTTTTTAAAGAAAAAAAGTATTAAAAGAAAAAGAAAAATGTACTGACCACTGTTAAATGACGAACAAATCAATACAGTTGGTCCAACTATTGGCAAAATTATTTCAGTGTCAGTGAAAAAGTTTTAAAAAAAATAAAAATGACAGATGTACAGTATGGTAAAGTTAGTACTTTATCCCTTCCCCCTTTAAAAATAATTGTGATATAAATAAAAATTTATTTTATTTTTTAAACGGATTTTTAAAAAATGCAAATTCATAATATTGTTGCTGTTTAAGGATATCTGCACTCAAACAATTCAGAGCAGTTTCCTTCAAGTTTTGAGAGTCTTTACCATTTTCAAGAATAAAAGATTTTGACGAAAGTTGAATTTGAAAATCAATTTTTATTCAAAAATAACTTTAAAAAGCAAAGAAACTCTGAATAATAGACAAAGAAATGAGAAACTTAAAAATCAAATTTCAAATAAAATGTTTTCACCAACTTAAATCCATCTACTGCAGCAAATATCACCATGATGGTGTAAGTTGATATTTTATGTTAGTCTACAAGTAATTGCACTATTTGAACTCACTTGAACAACATCTTCTCACAAGTTATGTTTCATAAATTGCACTTGCTCGACAAGTATTGGACTGTATGGTGCCCTTGTAAATGGTTTCAACAATCTTTACACAAACTGCGGATCGAGTAACAAATGTAGCATTTCTACACTACATCTTTTTGGTCTTAACACTTTAACAAGGTTTGTAAAGAAAGCCGTGTGTAACACAATTTGATAAGAAAGTAAAAATGTTCACATGTGATGTAACATCAACAACAGCCCACAGTTGTTTGTCTATCACCAGTTTTCCACTCTACTTATTCTTGTACAAATAAATAGCCAACCCCTTGCATAAATTTTTCAGTTAGGTGGTTATATTTCACAAGAAAATCATTGAACTGGTGATAATTAATACAATTAAGCCCTGGGGATAAGTTCAACACGATCAATTCTCTACATATACAGCATAGAAAAAAAGTTGCTGGATAGTAACATAAAAATCACCTTATTATAAAGTTTCACGCACCAGGCACTAGTGTGTACTTAAGTTTTGTATATGCTAAAGTTGCCAGATTAAATTTAACAGTGTTCAACTTATTTTTAAATAATTAAACCAAATTTTAGATTAATACAATAATTTACAATTAAATCCATTAATAAAAGAATATTCACATTTAAAGACATTATTTGTTGGTCCCAAAAAAAATGGTTATTATTTACCTGCACCCATTTTTAATTACTAAAATTTAAGTTTTATCCAAGATTTTGTTTTCATTCATGCAGTCATGCTCGAATTCACAAGTAAAATTTAAATTTCCATAAAATAAATTATTAATGATAACCACAAGGTTTGTATTTAGTTTATGTGTGAAAACATACTGTGAATGCTTTCTGTAAGCAATAAAAGAGAAAGTGTGGTAGGGCTTCCCTTTAAACTACACATATTTAGCTTCAATTTAAATTTGTTATTATAAATGAAATAATAAAAATGTTGAAGCGAATTTAAAATTTAAAATTTAAAATTCGTGACAAAATAATATAACAAAGTGTATGTCAAAAAATTTAGATATTAAGTGAGTATGTCACAATTAATAATTTTTTTAAAATCAAATTTCCATTAATGTAATGACCTTTGAAATACATTAGATTTAATAGACAAAAACTTTTAAATTCTTAAAAGATTAAACTTCTTAAAATTTATTTTATAAAACAAACAACAAACTTTTAGACAAATTGATCCCAAACTTTCCTACAAATATCCCTAAGTTGCAGATCCAGTTAAATAATGTTTGTGTTAAGATCTTTACACTTTTCTAACAACTTTGCACACAACAATTACTAATCCTTAATTTCGTCATCTACTGCACTTTTGTCTGATTGAGTTAGCAACACTAAATCCCAAGCTGCCCATTCAAGTGCCATTGCTTTAGGCAAAAATACCACACATGTTTACATTGCAAAGTGGATATTTTCTCATTGTTACAAACAAAACAATTTAATATTCTTCAAGTCTTATGCAAATCTATCAACTTCAAGTCAAACAAAATCAACCAGTTTGTTTGTTTCTCACTTCTGCACCTTGCGTTTTACTACTTTTCAATTGCGCATTAAAAATAAAAGCACTACAAAAAAGGTTGGTAATTAAACCTAAAGCTTTTATATAACTTCTTAACAAGCTTTAATTGTCTCCAAAGAAAAAATAAAGAAATTGAAGTTGAAAATTGTTACTGCTTTACAACTAGTATTTACTACTTGTGTTAAATGAAATAAGTTGAAAATTATACCATTTTACACTGTTGGCTTCGTTTTCAATTGTGGTACGTTTTAATTAAGATTTAAAAAAATTTAAAATAAGTTAAAGTGAAAACTGCATTAGCATATTTCATATCAAATTCAACATACTTTTACTCTACATTTTGTGCAATAGCAGAGCAATAGGCAAAGGTAACTGATGTAACATTAGAAAGTCTTGTGTTATTTATATGGCTCTCTTGAGAACTGCTCCTCCCAGTGGTCTTTGGCTCAACACTCAATATGGCCTTGTGAAAAAAAAATTCAACTGTTAAACCGACATTTGACATTGCTTCTGTACATGGGCACAGGTTATTCACCTTTAAAGCCAGGTGTAAGCTTATACCATTGGCATGGTCCCCACATCCTAAATCGGGCCCCAGGCCAAAATCACTGGTGGGCCCAAGCAGTATTTATAGTCATTTTTGATTCATTTTTAATTCATTTTTGGTTCATTTTAAATTCATTTTAAATTCATTTTTGGTTTATTTTTAATTTATTTTTGGTTGTTTTGGTCATTTTTGATCATTTTTGGTCTTCTGCTTCACCGGACCCCTTCTAATTCCGGGCCTGGAGCCTTGTCAGCCGCCCCATTGACAAAATGACTCAATTTTTCTTGTTTTTGTTTTCATCATGTTAATTCAAAATTCAAATAATTCATAAATTAAATTTGAGATTGCAGGTTTAATTATTGCATTCGGGGACACAAAGAAACAAGATAACCGCTTGAAAGTATTGTCAAGTCATTAAATTCTCAAGACAGCGAATTAAAGCGCACACATTTAATATGCTTATTACCATAAAGTTCCAAGCTGTGCATTGAGGTCAAATGATGTTTAGGATTAAGCAGGAAACATCATCAAGTAATGCTAGTTTGCATTGTTTAATAATCTTGCTGAAGTCAGCTTCCTCTGGTTGTGACATATTCGAAAAATATCAGCTAAAACACAAGTTTCAGTACATTTAATTGACATAAAAAAAAACATAAATTTATACTATCATTTAACCCAAATGTGCACCATGTGACAAAAATTAAATTATGCAACCAAATAAAAACTTATTTACTGAGACACTTTTAACATTTACAACTTAAATATTACACTATAAACCCTAAACTCTTACATCATATTTTCCACCTAAGTTTAGTAAAAAACATAAGAAGTAAAAAGAAAAACAAAAAATACAGGTTCCACGGATACGAATGGCAAAAGTAACGACCCTTACTTTCTCTGCCTTCATCAACAAGCATAAGACGACGTGCATGCGCTGCATACAAATTGCTTGTCGCCTTCTTGGCAACTCGACTCAATTTGAAAAGTAAGCAAAAGTGCAGACGAGCAAAAGCAGCGCATTAGAAAAATGTTAAATATTAATGAAATCCTAACGCCCACTTCATCGTGCACGACTCAAAAACCCATCTTTGAAATGTAGAAAAGAATATGGAATCAAAGTTACATCAAAACCGCTTCTAAGTATCCCAATCGAATCGACAATTTACAGAATACAAATATTCCTTTTCATATTTAAACTCGTTCCCATTTTATAAGAGTTTCGCTTCTTTACAATTCAAAAAAAAGGAATTGAACAAATTTCCTCCCACATATCACCCAGTTGGAGAATGCTGGCTGTTTACATCGTCAAAGTGGTAAATTATGATCCTTGTTTGCTATGAGAATCGAAAAGCAAGTAAACAAACAACGAATGGCGGATATGTGAAAAGTTCAAACTTTTAACTGACATTTAAATGGCGTTGTTTGTATCTGCATTTCCGTAAAATTAAAAGAATGTAACATTTGAACTAAAATTTATGGAGAAAAATTTTATATTTTATAATTTTCAGTTATAAAAGTTCATCTCATTTATAGTGTAATTTTTCCTAGTGTTTACAAAAAAAGAAAAATCTGCGAAAGGAGGAATGGAAAATACAAAAATTTCTTGTAAGAAGCATCGATTAACCCTTCAAGACCATACTTTCAACCCAACGCGAAGTGCCAATAAGAGTAGACCAATGTCCCCAAAATCTAAGGCTCTACCTAAGAGTTAGTATGTGCAGTTAGTTGCACATATTTACTGCTAGGTGGCATTACAATTTTTTAGTACTGTATGAGAAACACTTTTATAACAATTTTTTAGTTTTAACATATTGTATGCTAAAAATTTGTAATGGATCAGGTCCCAAATAGTGTTGAGTACATATTTTAACTGAGTACTTAGCCAGAATAGAAAATTTCATGAATGGAAACATAACTTAGAAAGTATTGTGAACTAAAAAAAATCCAATATGGATAAAAAATAAATGTGCATATTGGTAAAAGAATGCAAAATATAAATATAAAACGTAAAAATTATTGCCAAAATTTTTTTCACAAACTGGAACTATTTTTTTAATGATATTACAAACCAGAACAATATTTTTCAAAATTTCATGAACCACAACACCATTCTGATTTGCTCTGGCACAATCTGAGCACTGGGTAACTGGGTACTTGATTGACTTATTTAAGAGAAAAGTGGCTAAAAACTACTTCTTTATTTCCAAATTACAATATTTTTGTATTTTTTTTGTAGATTATTATTTGGAACATAAATAATAATTAAATTTTGGCTACCTGGTAACCATTTTTCTTTGACCATCTGGATGTGGTGCATGTTTTGTATACATTGCATGCACAGCTCTGATATAAGTTGAAATATTAGAATGTTGCTCAATTTTATTTGTTTGAAATAAATGAAAAACATTCAATATACTTTGTTGGAATTCACCCTTTATGATTTTATAAATCAAGGTACACAGTACTCAGCAGTGCTTTTATTTTGTAAAAAAAAGAAATAGGTGCCAGTACTGAGTTGAGATCATTAATTTTTTCGTAATTCAACACAAGTGATTTTGTAAGCAAATGATGCATATCATTTATTACGTTAAATCACAACTTGGAAGATACTAAAACAACTGAATTTTTAATAATTTAATAATTTAATTTTTTTTAATATATTTTCTAAAATTAATAATTTAATAAATTAATAAAAAAAATTAATACTGAGTGAAGAAATAATGGCAGAAGCAAGTGTCACAGAAGAAACTGTTATGGAACTGTCGAAACCAATTAGATCTATAACTCTGTATTGTTATTGGAAATAGATTTCAGTATGCCATACCAGCGCGTACTGCCACAAAAAAAACCCTAGTACATGGCACCATTTCCTATGTTTATTGCCTGTTCCAGGTAATTTCCAGATGCTTGAAATATGGTTGGGTATGCCGGGTACTGGTAATTGCCAGGTAACCGCATAAAAATTGCAGTAAAAAAGTAAGTGTATTTGCCATTCGGTTACCAATATTCCACCTCTTTCTTCTATTCTAGACGCCACTTTTACTGCAATTCATTGTCAGATTTTTCTCATCAATTACTGTATTTACTATATAAATTGGCAATTCAAAAAATTACTAGAAAACTAAACCAAAAAATGTCTCTCTTTTTTTTTATACTTTTAAAATATTGTTAGATCATTAGATCTTACGTGTGACCAACTGTGTGTAGAATGGAACTCAACTGACAAATGAGAAAGAAAACTAGAGAAACACATCGTAGCAGATAACTGCCGGTGACCCGTGCCATCACTGCACCATTAAACTCTCCACCTTTTCTAGCTTTTCAAAACAACAATCCCGCTTTTGAAATGTCCAACGTTTTACACAAATAACATTTACAATAAATAGAATCTAAGCTAAATGAAATTAACATTTATTTCACTTAAAACCCCACCTTTAAGTATTTAAATATTCAAAAAATATATTTTTTTAAATTTTTTTATAAAAATAATAAAAAAAAAAACCTCAACTTCCTCAGATGTAATTCAAACTTACACTTTTACTTAATCAGGAAACCTCAGTCCCCCAAGTCACATTCATTAAGCAAATCTGATTAACAAAGAAGTCCAAAAGCGAATTTTATAGTAAAGCAAGAAAAAAATAAAAAGAAATGAAGTTTAACTCACCAAGTGAACCATTAGTGACCTGTTTATTTTAAAATAGAGTGAATTACACTCCAGAATCAACATCGTAAGGGTATGTTTTGAAAAGCATTCCAGCATCCGACTATTTATCGGCAGGAGCCAATCTATGGTTGGTGGCAAATCAGCAGTGAGGAAAGAAGCCCACTTTATGCTTCGAAGCATTTTCAATCTTTCACAGCAGCTTAGGTTAGACCATTCAAATACTCTGCACTCACGAGACTGCGTACTATATGCGGGAGATTACAGGTAATTTGTGGACGGAAAAAATGTTACTGGTTGCTCAATAAAAAAATATACTGTACATTGAATATGAATTTTTGATTCTAAATGAAAGGCACAACTCAGTCAAGCGTAACTTTAAAGTGGATCTACTGAAAGTTTCCAACAAACCAATGTGTTATGTTGTATTATGACATAAAATTATTATATATTTTTATATTATTTAATAAAATAGTTTTATAAAACTAATACATACATTAGTATATATTTTTTGGTTAAATTAAATGTGCGGTAAATTGAAGAAAAAAAAGCACTTTGTATTTCAAGCGTGACCTAAATTTGAAATGAAGTAAAGATGAACCTCGGTATTCAACCACTAGGTTGTGTAAAATGGTGGTTCAATTTCATTGTTCAATAATGGAGCAATAGTAACTTTTGGTATAGCAAAATAATAGTGCTTGTTTAGAAAAGATAGAACTCTTGTTCTTCAATTCGCTTTAGGGGGTGTTGCGAATTCGAAAACATGGGTAGTGATAAAGAAGTGACCTTTAGTCAGCGATCAAACAGTGACGAGTTTGGTGCACAACCCTGCAACCAAATAAAGCTGATGTACCTCAATTGCCTATTTTTTATACCACTTAGTGATATATAATGCATTATAATTTTCATTTAAAATCTTCTCTATACTTATAAAACAGGATGTTATCTGTTTGAAATCTATCTCCTCTTTAACCACTAGATGGATAGTAACTAAATTTAGCAGGATAGTTACTCTTAATCTAAGAGAGGTTTAGGTCAAAAATTTTAATTCTTATTAAATAATTAAAATAATTATATTTATTCAATTCAACAACAGAAGTAGTCATTAGATCATGTGACACATCAGATTTCTTTGTTTATTTATATCCAATACATCTTGAAAATCAAGATGGTTGACACTAAGAAAAATTGTCATAAATTGCTGAAATTTTACAGATTTTTAGTGAAATAAAGCTTTGTATGACGATTCTGATGCCAAAAATGGATTCAGGGCATCAGAATACATATGTTCTTATTCTATAGTTTTTAAAATTGTATAAATTTTTAAGATTTTTGACAACTTCTGAGATCTTTTAAGCTAAAATTTGTAAATTTTAAAGTAAAAATACAGAAAAGATTAAAAAGTAAAAATACAGGAAAAATTAAAAAGTAAAAATACAGGAAAAATTAAAAAGTAAAAATACAGGAAAAATTAAAAAGTAAAACCATTGTAAAATTAAATAGTATAAATAGAGAAAATATTTTGAGTTAATAAATTTTATATTGATTAATTTTGGATAATATGAACGGGTTACCCAGGTAACTCAGCTGGTGCATTATAATTTTCATTTAAAATGTAATTATAAATGAATTAATTTAATTGCAGCGTCAATATTTAGTATCTCCTTTACTTTGTTCATAGGAATTCAGAATCTAAGATCATTGATCACAAATCCCCACTGCCTGCAAGTTACAGTCAATTTAACACGAATTAAAAAGAAAGTTACCCATCTACACTGCAATATTAATGAATCTTTTAGTGTATTTAATTGCAGGATTTTAAAAAATAATTCCTTTGTTATTGTTCAACCACTCGTGTTGTTTTTGTCAACTTTTTCCTTATGACTCACAAAGCGTGAAATCAATGTGTTTTAGCAAACTGACAAATTATGTTGTCACCACAGGTCTTTAACCACCCGCAAGTGACAGGTAAAGTCTTTAGTGTAATCTTCCTCTACTTATTGTCAATCTAATGCCTTTATTAACTTCCAACAGTTCAATGACTCAAATCACTTAATTCAAATCCTCAAAAACACAAAAAAATTCAATTATTTTCAGTAACTTTTTGAGCAATACTTTGTTGTTGACATTGAGAAAGCACTGTTGGATAACCAACTTTGATATCCCTCGAAGCGGAATTCAACAAGAATCCAATTCTCCCACTAGTCCTAGTTTAACAGACACAAGTGAAATACCATCCAAACGCGTGTCACAGAGGTTCCATATATCTAACACATTTAGACTTTGATGCTTGCATCAAGAGTTGTAAGCTACGAGCTGATTTTTTTTATTTTTATATATACAGTATATTTCAACTACATATGGCATTATGTGGACAGGTTTGATTGTAACTAAGTTTACTGCAAAAGCTAAATCGGAAAAGCATAAACAGTTTGGCCGAAATTTATTGTTATGCTATTTGTGCATGTAATGTAAACAAGTTCTCTTTTTAACATTTCATATAGTTATTTTGTTGAATAACTTATCCCTTCCTGCATGTAACAAGCAGCAAGAGCAATTTTGTTGTTGAGAATTTATTGCAAGTAAATTGAAGGTTTATACTTCTTTACTCAGCATCATTCAAGTTTCTCAGCCGCATGGACTTAGAAAAAACACATAAACTATGTGTGTATGTAAAGTGCATGGGCTAACAGAATTTTCTCGTTAAAGAGTTGTTTCTTTGTCAGCGGTATTTTGAGCATCAGCAGCAATGTGCATTTCGATTTTAAAGTTGCTCTATTGAGAATATGTAAAGCTTCTGACCAATTTCATGTTTGACAGGTATAAATTGAATTTCTCAATCAAAATTGGAAATTCTACTTGAAAATTTATGTAATGGTTAATGCGATGTGTATGTGATGGCTCGACTTGTACTTATAAATAATTTAACATTATTCTAAAGTAGTACATAACAGAAAATTAAATTCTGTGAATTCTAATACAAATTTGCATTCAATTGGTTAGGGACAGTCAATGTGGCAAACCGCAACTCGGATTAATTTATTTTTTGATTTGACTCGATATTATGCAGCTTTAACTTTTTTATCTTTAATTTTGTCATTTATAGTTGATTTTGCATCATCTAATAAAAACATAAAATTCACAAAAATTCTGTGAAATATTGAATCACAGTATATAATCAAATTATTATTCATTCAGTAACTCACCACTGAATCTCTATACCAGTGTTTCCCAACATGGAGCTCATGCCTCACATGAGGCAATTGATTGTTAAGGATGGCAATTTGCAGGGATCTCACTAAATTTAAATAATAAATAATTAGTAATAATTAAAATAATAAAGAAAAATCTTTCATTAAAATTATTTGGCTATAAATTAGTTGACCCCTAAAATTTGACTTTTTTGCACCCAAACTTTCTACACCCAAATTTTAACCATATTGCCTCCCAAAAAATCCAACTGCACCCCCAAATTTGACTAATTTACCCCAATAATCATGATATACAAAAATGTATAGATGCTAAAATATATTTTTGACTATGGTATCCCGAGGTCCCACGCGGCCGCTTAGTCTGCTTACCGTTAAACCTGTCACTGCCAAAAACAAATAAATACTCCTGCATAACATCCCTTAGGGCTTCTAAAATAAAATACAATTAAACAAAAACAATTGTAACACTGGCTAAGTTCAATATCTAAAAACAGAGTTTTTCTTGTTTATCTCAATATGAAGTAATGTGAGAAACATCATCGAAAAGAATGTAAACTGAGGTTGTTTTAGGCTTGCTTTTGTTTTTAATCTTTTTTTGCAGGTGAGCAGCAACCATTTTGGATTGACTTAGATTGAAACAAGTTTTGACTGTTTACAAGTACTATTTTTACTTCCTTAACTTTACAAACTTATAAATTTCTTAACCTTGTATATTTTTGAAACAAGTAGAATTTGGTTAAATGCAACCAGGTCCGGTTCTGACGAGCATGCAGGCCGACTATAGACGGCGGCCGCAGACACCCAGTGGACCTTTTTTTAGGTTTTAAAATAATTTTTCTAACCAACAGGGATGTCTGATGTCACATGGCACAATGACGGGTTCACATTTGGAACCCGGCCTAAATGGAACCAGAAGAAATTTAAATAATTATGATATATGAACTTTTTAAGTAGATAAATTTAAAGTAAACATATTCAACCATTATAGGTTTTGTTTAACTGAGAAGGCTATACTTGTTTTTTTTTTTTGACCAGTAGTAAATTTTGAAACTTTTGAAATTGAGTTGTACAAATGGGATAACTACAAAACCTGGTGTTCACCCCAGGTTTTATAGTGACTTATACTGTATATTTGAAATTAATTTTTAACTGTTTCTGTTGTTAAAATTAAAAGCATTCATGATTAAAACCTATTTGTCAAAAAACAGTTTAACTTTAAAATTTTGATGAATTCAGATTAGCTTACTGCGGTTGCTCTTTTATATAGCTTTTTGCCATAATGGCTTCTCCTAATTATTGGTGATTTTCAATTTATAGTCAAATTTTTTTCAATGTACTTCATATCACATCTTCCACATGGATTGCACTATATCCAATAGTATTGAACCAATACCATACGTATACTTATAATGTGACGGGTGGGCTGACTTAGGTTAACCCTTTCGTCACATGGTCATGGATGCCCCCTGGTTAAACGTGATTACCCTCTATGAAGAGAAGGCAACGAGAAGCGACAGAATAGAAAAGTCGTATGCAGAGTGATTGCTCAGAGAGAAGGAATCATGATGAGTTGAGAGAAGAAAGTTGCTCTCTATGACTGATGTTTAAGGTTCTCACTAGCCATTTGTTCTAGATGAGACCCGTGGATATCCACTGACACAATTGGATACCGGCAGCATTCACAGTACAGGAACATCCCCTAGACACCCATAATAAAGGCCACAAACATAACGAATGTGTTAGCAGTACCTTATTTCGTGTATTAGCGCTATCCTAACTGCCTTAAGGCCCCCAAACATAGGTCAGTTGGGCAAAAATCCAATCACTACAATATTAAATCTGTAAAAGTACCCACGAGAATAAGTATTTATTTCTTCTTTCAATTATGTATCAACTTTTATCTGTAAATATTAGAAATATGTGGCAACTAGGAATTTTGAATAGAAAGTGCAGCAAAATAATTTTTTTTACAAATTTGTTTATTACAAAAACACATTATTTTTTAAAAATGTGAAAACAAGTCAGTTTTTGACGAAAAACACAAAGAGCTACTACAGTTAATTTTTATTCTTTTTTTATTTTAACTAACATAATGTTGAGGTATTAAAGAAAAAATAATAAGTCTCCTCAAGAAGGAGTGCATATGCACCCATGCACTCCAACGGTTGCACCATTGTCAGCCATAGAAATATTGCTATACTGCTAACAAATATAAATTTAAATCAAATAATGTTTTACTGAATTGGTCTTCTTTAGATATTCCCTGGCCAGGGTAAGTGAACCTCCTCCCCTCTCCCCTCTTTTTTGTTGGCCCTAATATTGCCTTGAGATGGCTTCTGCATCATTGAAGATTCATTAATTCCATTTTTTCTTTTAGCATGGTTTACGTGTGCTTTTATTGATAGATTATCATTGCTGCATAAAGTTCAAAAATTTAAGTGAAATGAATGTAGATGTGACGTGATGTGATGCAGGTCTGCTGCCAGTTCCGTTCGCTTGAAAGACTGCAATTGCAGTGATCGCAAGATTCAGATTTTCTTGATGCAAAAATTAACCATTCAACCAAACCATCTTAAATTAAGACGTTTAAGAATCTACCTCGCATCCATCTTTGAATAAAAATAAATAAAAATAAATAAGTTTTCATAATAAAAGCAAATAAATACATAATTGAAATCAACACAAACTCTTTTCTCAACTTCACAATCCAAACACAACAATAGATTTATCTATTTATATCAAAATGGAATTTTTACATTTTTTTATATTCTTTTTTGAATATGAGTATATAATACAGAGCCTCTCAAATCAACAAACATATATCATATGACTGTCTCATCTTATGACATTGTAATATGACTCTTGTGTATTGATCTGCGAGCACCATATTGAAATTTAGCACCCTCTAGAGATGAGTACTTGCATTTTACTAAGTAGATTTTACATCTAATAAAAACATTCAAGTTGACATTTTGCATGTTAAATAAAGCATAAATGCAATTTTTCTTAAAGTATTAACCTGAATTGCATGTACAGGAAATAAAAACAATAATAAAAAATAAAAACGTGTCATCACCTTTCAGACCCTCGTGGAATACCTAAGTTGACCAGTCATTAATCAGATGACTAACAGATAACCAAACACGGTGGTTGAGGCAAAGTCGGTGACCAAAGCATTAAAGTGAATGCTATTTTCATGAGTTTCAACAGTTCAGTGATATTGATAATGAAAAAAAGATGGCAGCTCAATTACAAGAATGGGAAAAATATTTTTAAAGGTTGATTTCAAGCAGAAGTTAAGTTCAGCCACCTTGAAATTGGAAGGTTTCAATTTGTTCGAGACCCCACAATCATTCGAGAAATCGATCGATCGGTCAAACTTGTAAATCATCAGTAGTGACAGTTTATTTTAACAATCTTATCCTATATATCAAAACATAACAGTAACAACAATAACATATTTTGACAACTCAAATTCAGCCACTTTCAGACCAACATTTTTACTCAAAAACAATTTTCATTATTTCTTTTATAACACTAATGATTTTCGTCGCAAAATCCTTTGCGCAATTCCAACTCAGACTGGAAAATTGAAATTGGAAAAGTCCGGAAAACCTTGCCATCGGGAAGGAAGTATAAAACCATCAATTCCATGTGTTGATTTGACTATTGTACAGTTGAAATCCTTATGGATAAAACTCTTTGCTATGCAGAATTTTGCACAAGGTGGTGAAGACTTCCTTCCCTTTTGGCATTTGCTGCTGGAAATGTGTTTGAAAGGCGAATTGGAAATTGCTGCACTGAACTTCGTTTAATACTGGTAAAATTTTAAAATGTATTTAAAACTATGGTAATACGCTCTGAATTCAATTTGGGATTAGATTAATCGACTGATGTTTCATCAAAGTCAACTTGGTGGTGTTGTTGGATGTGCCCCAACAGAGCACTAGCACATCCGGTTCGGATCTTCATTACATTTACTTTTTCTTTCTTTTTCTTGGGAAGGTTTTATGCTCAAACTCGTAGGTTACATTTTTTTTTCTTGGTGGATCTATCTGTCTGGTTATATCCGGGATTTTGCTTCTTCGGTCATTGGTCATTTCGTATCAGTGGAAGGTAACTGGATCTTACAAAAGTACTTCAACTGTATTATTGTTGTAATTTATATATTTTTTTTATACTTTTGTATTTTTTGTATTTATTTTGTATTTTTTGTATTTTGAAAATTTTGCGTATTTGATATTTTTATAATTACGTAATTGTATAGTTTTGTAGTATTGCAATAAAACATTATTTTGGTGATGTAACATACCCATAAATATACATATTTTAAAGCGCTTTTTACTTTATTAAGTGTCACTTCTAATTACAAGCATCAGTAACCTTCAAAATTGAAAGATTGCAACATTTCTTTACAACAGAAATTTTAATTTGAATATTTATTAAAATTTCTCCTTCCTGCGATAAGCCAAAATTCAATATAACTCAAGCTCATTGTTTGATGATTTCAATTTGATTAAGTATAACCTTCAACCTTAGCTAAATTTAACTTCTTTTTCTTTTTATTTTGAATAGTTGATGACCTCAACTGATCAAATTTTCTTCTCCCTTCGGCTTTTTTATCTCCCAACTTAGATCTCAGATTCCTTCCATCTCCTTTTTTTTTATCCCCAAATGTGTGGTGAAAACTTTTCTAACCTTATAATGTCAATAATTCCACATCCACTTCATAGCTCACATAATTTTTTTTGACAACACAAAATTCCAAAGTCTCACCTCACTATGAATAACATCAATTCATTTATAACTCAAATTCCCAGGCAAAAAGCAAAAGAAAATTCAGTCTCATCATCATAAAAATACGTGCGATACGATGCATGACGTAACTATTTCTTAAAATAAGGTTAACTAGTCGTAAAAATGCAAAGAAAAATGGCCGTTTCGACTTTACGACATCGTTAAGAAATATAAACTTCACTTCTCCTATCTCCCAGTACATTTTCTTTATCATCAAAACGAAGCGTATCTACTCATTGTCATTGCATTACCCAAAAAATAAAATAGTAATAAAAAAAACTCAAAAAAAAAACGATTCATAATAAACCGGAAGTAAGTTTTATAAGTGAGGCAGAGCAGCTTTAATGCAATATTCGATTATACGCACAATAAGACTCCTTTAAGCAATTACATCATCCGTTCTAGCAAACATTAGACTGCATGAATTACAAAACATGAAATAAGAAGCGACGTTTGTGCGTAGAATTCCTCTCGTTCAATGTTGTGTGATTTCATAATTGAATGCACACATAAAACAGTCAATGTGAAATTTTTCTTTCATTGTAAATAATAATGTGGAAAAAATTTAATGTATTCAAATTAAAATAATGTTTTCAACAAACTTTTTACAATTTCTCATTTTTAAAGCTATTTATGTCAAACTAGTTGCGTCATCACGTTATTGGATTGGTTATTACTAACCGTTATGTGCATCCCTCGCTACATTAGACAGATGAGCACATCTTTGCGCCTCAATTTGTGTCTATCTTTGATGAACCCAAGCGATAAGAAGTGCATCTTACTAAAACACATTTCCTTAACAGTTTATAGTTTTTAAAGTTTGGTTAAGTAGATAAGATATCACATAAAACGTAGCTAGATAAGAGAAAATTTAAATTTTATCATTTCTGCTCTCATGGTTTTGACTTCTATCAGTTCTGACGCAAAGTTGAATATCTCATACACGCTATCCATGGCCCCCACAAAAAAGGAAACTGACAGAGCTCTAGCCTGGAGGCCCGAAATTGTAAGGGGCCGGTGAAGCAGAAGACCAAAAATAAACAAAAAATGACCCCAATAAACAAAAATAACAAAAATTGACAAAATGATCAAAAATGACAAAAATGACAAAATTAACAAAAAATGACCAAAAATGTCCAAAAATAACCAAAATGATCAAAAATGACCAAAGTGATCAAAAATGATAAAAATAATGATTAAAATGATGAAAATAATGACCAAAATAACCAAAAATGAAACAAAAATAAACCAAAAATGATTACAAAATAGTGATTAGGTCCACCAGTGATCCCCCCAATGCGCACACGTCCGTCGGATTGACGTTGTGAGGACGTCAATTTTCGTCACGTTGGTCATTGACCATTATCAGACGTCTTCATGACGTCG
>JAQFZN010000945.1:0-20634 GCA_034687075.1 Geophilus carpophagus | reverse complement strand
GGAATGTATAAATCTTGCATGCCACCTGGCAGAAAATGTGTGCAACAAACATATTTTATAGCGCCACCTGACTATGACGCTTTTTAAAATTGGCTTTTTTCTAATGACAGTTGTCATATTAATGGTACTTGGCGTTGGCCGGGAAGTATGGTACTTGGAGGGTTAAATAGTAAAGAGTAAAGACAAACCAATTTTTGTTGTATTTTCATTAGAATAGTGTGTTCTTGTCAATATTTGCCAAACCATTCTGCTTCTTTGAGCACTTGAGAAAAAAGTATCTTTGTTATTAATAACAAACCTGTAGAAATGAAATAAATACAAATAACATTAAAGTTTCGAAATTTAATTAAATCATAAAATACAACTTACTGGCTCTCCCTTTGCCTATTAAAAGCACAAGTAAAGTATGGAGGATCATCTGGTATAAGGTTTTTATCATAATCAAATGGGGAAGTAAAAAATGAGCAATCTTGATATGGTTTTTCAATAACTTCGTCCACAGCCTTTTTTTTTAAAAAAAAAATACAAATATTAATAACAGCTAAACACTAAATATTATTACATACTTTAATAGGCATTTTTAAATTCATAATTTCTGCATACTGTGATAAAATAGCCCATGGTGCATGTATTTTAATGAAATATGTTTTTCCATCTTGAGATAACTAGAAAATATAAAATAATTTTAATGTTGTATATATATATATATATATAATTATAGTAATAATTACACTTTTGTCCTCTTTTTCTAATTCAAGTCCTTGTTCTACTAAATTTTCAAGAAACACTTCCCTTTTCTCTAGTCTAGCTTCCTCTGCTAAACTGTTTAAGTTGCCTTCTTCATAGGCTAAGACATAATCTATCTTTCTTTTACCATCTCTGAGGTAAACTGTTTCCACACTTGATGCCTACATGTAATAAGTAACATTAATCATTAATAATTAATTTACGTACTAACGATTTCAACAAGTAAACTTAATATTAATAAATACATACCAACACATCAGTAGTAAATACTCTAATTTTATGTTTCGTGAGAACTGTCTTTTTAATAGCTATGTTAAACATTTTCTATTTATTTAGGTTTGTTTATGTATACTTGGCAAACTTAATATCTGACGCAGTATTTTAAACAATTGCCAGCATGTTGTTTGTTTGAAATTTAAAGAATGAAATTTCAGTAGTTATTGTGGGATTTATTACAATGTAAATCTCAAGTTGGTGCAAATTTCAATTCAATACAATTTAATACTATATAAATAAGGAATAATTTTTATTTGTAAGATTTATCAGTTTAATTTATTTATATTCTTAATAATCAGAACCAAATTAATTAATTTGGCATGTTAAGAAGCCTATTATGCCCCTTAAAATTTTTAATTCTTTAAATTATGGTTATGAGGTTACAAGATCATAGTAGCAGAATTAATTTTGGCCAGCATCTTGCCCTCATTCTCCATACTCCATTTCCTTGTAAGAAAGCCAACAAAACACGGTACAATGTTATTAATTAATTTTTATATATCTAGAGGTCATAGCTTAGTCTGTATTGACTCTCTTTACCTCAACCAAATTAAAATCTCTCTCCTTTCACATCTCTGACCCTGTGTGTTCGTAAAAGCCTCTAGAATCTATTCTCAAGACTCTTGTCAATTTAAGAGCCTAACTGGTTCTATTTACAAGTGCTACCACCCTTTCCATCTTCATCTTCCTTCCGTTACAACACATTTGAATGTAAATCATCAATCATTACTTCTCAGCCTTTCTTCTTTGACCTCTTAAACTTATCCTCTTTAACTCTGCATGAGAGCAACTTTTTTGAATTTTACTTTTCTATTTTATCAGATCTAAGTTTATTTAAATTTAAAAAAAATTATTATTAAGGAATTTTAAAACAAATTTACATAAAGCTATTAAACGTTCACTGTTAAACGTATAATTAACTGCAAACATCTCAATACAGTACTGCTAATAAGTGCCAATTCTACACCCAATTACAAAATCTTATATTTGTGTTCTCACTATATTGCGTGTCTCCATCTTTGATATTACACATATCAATGCAGTACACGCAAGGTGTGTGAAAATATCTAACCTAATACAAATACAATTGAGCATTGCAAATTTCGTGATGACATGCTATGAGTTAAAACAAGAAAAACAATTTCTTTAGATAAATATCTCTGATACCAAAAAATAACTGTTATAATAATAGCAATAATGATTTACTACTTCGACCCAGTTATTTCTGCATTAGTTACACTTTTCAACATTATGTCATCACGGAAGCAAACAAGCACAATATATTGATCTATATTAGAACTGAACCGTTTTTGTTTTATATAGCATTCAACCAGTTAAATATTTATTGTTCTAGACTGATAATATCGATTTCGAATTAAAAAGCAATTACTACAGTATTTTATTATTAATGAATTTCTGTAAAGAAAAGAAAAAAGGATTTACCAATGGTTTACTTCTTGCATTAATTATTACTGGTTTCCTAATAACACTGCTAATAGCTGATCCATACGAATTTGGGTAGTATTTTCTTCTGTCAATATAACTTCCATCATCTGAAACCATTACATATATAAGACAACAAGCTAAACTTAAAAAAATATTTCCGGCTGCATTAAAAATTATTGATTGTAAACTGCTGTTGCAAATTTGTGCTCGTAACTTTACATCGAACATTATTATGGTTACTTGCTTTTGAAGTTTATAAAATAATTTTTTTTTAGTTATTGAATTTTATATACAAGTTAAATTGAATTTTACATTACCATCTTGGTTGCAAGCGTTTGGTAATACAGAATCGACCATTTTGACACTTTTAATAGGGATTGTATTTCTTCTATATCTTTTTCTTCTGATTTTAACAAATGTAGATGATATATTGTGAAGTTGATCGTTATAATTTGTCATATTTTCCAAATCTTCTGGTAGCCATACACCTGTAAATGAAAATGAAAAAGATCAATTTCCGTTATAAATAGAATGTTTGTAGTAACGTTAAATATTGACTATCTGTGAAGACAAAATGACACTGAAGCAACTTCCAACTTACTTTTATTTTAAATAATTTATGATCGAAGAGCTTGCGTGAGCTGCAAATTAGGTCTAGGTCTGCATTCGTGTCTTACATTTGTCTTAATCGAGTTTTAGTTTTAACAGATAAAAATTAACTACTGTTTATTATATTTTCTTTACTGTATACTGTATTCATGAAATAATATAAATAACTATAAAAATTACACGCACTTTATCCATTACCCGTGTCAGTGACAGTTAATAATTAATTAATATAAAAAATGGTACATAGACAGCACATGTATAAAATTTTTCTTTTAATTTCAATAAGCTTAAATAATAAATTAGTTTAGTAATTTTTTAAATTTATTTTTTACTTTATTTTTTACTTTTTCTGAAAGCCATTTTAATTACGTGTGAGTAGCTACGAAAACTGTGGAATGTTATTGTGCATTGCAATTAAACTAAGAATATTTTTGTAAATAATTTTAGAAATTAGAGTGCAATAATTTTAGAAATTAATTAAAATTACCTAACAATCTGTTGCGCTCTCCACTCCATGCCAAGTGTTCCCTTTCGAGTTGTCTTCTGACTCGATTGCTACTGTTACCATGACAATTCGATAACATATTGGCTTTTACATACACGAATCAACAGCTGCTGTCTTCATTCGCTTTTAAAAATCAAACCTTTTCTTACCTATCATTCATTATTAGTAATTTTTTAAAATGATAGATGTAAAAACCCAACTTCTTGTATTTTTCTATAATTGTTCTTTGTTGTTTTTGTTCACTGTCATCAAACATCCGCTTGTCTGTCATGCATGGACATAATGTCATGTGATTTTTTTTAAAGAATCGTTATTACATACTTTACAGCGTGCCAACCGCACAATTGATCATACTTAAAATTGTCAGTACAAATGCTGTACACTAAACGTCACGACATTATATTAAAATATTAATAATGCAAGAGAGAGCACAAAAGAAAATAATTTTTGAATTTTCATGCAGTGTATTTCTTAATAACAAAAAAAATATAGATGGAAAAATAATAGTAGAAAAACAACTTTTTATTATTTATTTATTTGTTCACTTGGTAACCTTTTCTCTGCACGAAACAGACTTTGTATGGCAAAGGACAACGAGTGATACCAGACACAGATTTAAGGTTGAGTTGGACATCTGGTGGTGGATTGATGTCAAATCTTTGAAGAATTGATGTGACGTAAAGAAAAAGTTCCAGAATAGCCATGCTTTCGCCAATACATGTATGCTTACCTAGACATAAAAAAATATTTTTAGTATTCAAAAATTAAATCTAAAGAAGTTCTAAACCTATTGAAAAAGGAATTAAGTATTCTGGTTTCTCCACTTCTCCTTTAGCATTCATAAATCTCTGCGGCATGAATTTATCAGGATCTTGCCACAGATTTGGGTCGTGATGAATTGCCCATAAATTTGATATAACTCTGCTTTCTTTAGGAATGGTGTAGCCAAACAAGTTTGCTTCTTCCGGATTACTGATGTATAAATTTCATTTCATTAGAATATAGTATTACTTAATAATATTAACAATTATTAGTAACCTGTGTTCCAAGTTCAGTGGTACAACTGATGCACATCTTTGAATTTCAAGCAAAGTTGCTTCAGTAAAAGGAAGTTTATCCATTGTTGATGGTGCTCTGTGCATTCCTACAACAGCATCAATCTCTTTCTGAATCCTCTTTTGAACCTTAGGATAGAAAGCCATATAAAGAACAGCCCATAATAAAGTTGTGACAGTGGTTTTTGATCCAGCAATAAACAAAATCCATAAATTTGCTTCCAAGCAAACCACTATAAAAATAAACATTATTTAACACGACATCAAATACTGACATAAGTAATGAAATTAAAACTTACGATCAAATAAACCTTCAGAACCATCAGTCTCAATATTTTCTTGTCTTTTTTGTAAAAATGCATCAATAAAATCATTCATTGTTCCGTCATTAGAATTTTGGTGCTCCTCAATTTTTTTCTGCATAAATTTCTCAACTTCATTTCGTATATGTCTAAAACATAATAAAAGTATTGTTTTTAATTTTCACGTAATAAATTATTAAAAAATTAAAAATTTTATTGCTTACACCATTCGTGCTTCTCCGGTAATTGATTCCAAAAATGGAATTTTATACGTCCATGGAAAAAGCGCTCTTAATGCTATTGAACTGAAATGAGTCATTGCTTCATCAGTCAGCTTTACTAAATTACTGAACCCTGGATCTGAGTAATCAAATCTACGTCCGAATTCAAAAACTGAGAAAATATTTGCTATACTAATTCCAAGCCAATTCGAAGGATCAAGAGGTTCACCTCGAAATTGTGAAATTATATCAAGAAAATGTTCAATTTCATTCTAAAAAATATACACATATAAATAAGAGTAAGATAAAGTTAGTCAAATTTCACTTTAAAAAAATATTAAAATATAATTTACAAGAATTCTTGGTTCCATTGATTTTTGCCCAAAATCAAATTCCCGGAAAGATATTAATGTGAATTTTCTTAATTGTTTCCATACTTCACCATCAGTTATGCAAACTCCTAAAATAAAATTAAGAGCGTCAGTAAGATGATATGAGTGTGAGTGAAATGATATGTCTTCTCTTTTCATATCAGTTAAGAAAAAGTGATAATTTTTAATGATAACTATAGAATATTCCTGCTAATCCGAACTTTAATCCAAAATTCAGATTAACAATTAGTTCTTAAAAGAAAATAAATAAAAAAATCAGAAGTAAATCTTAAAAATAAATTTAATTAAACCGAAAATTTTCTTATCACCCATATCCCTACCTCAATTAATATAAATTGGCGAGATTTTACTGTAGATACTATTTTACCTCTATCAGTTTCCTTAATTTTAAACAAATTCGATTTAGGTCTTCCAATAAAAACTTGTTTTTGTTTTATAAATGCTTCTACTACAGCGTTGTAATCACCAAGTAATATAAATTGAACACTTCCAATATTTAATCTATAAGAAAAAAATTAAATGTATAAGTAAGCAGATTAGTTATAAAATTCAATTTTTGTATTACCTTGCTACATTTCCATATTTTTTGCTAATTTCTGCTAACTGCACTTCACCATTTTGACTTAAGAATGGCAAATAGCCAACTAAGGGTAAACCTCTAGGACCTGGTGGAAGATTTCCTTGTCTAGTTGACCATAACCACCAGGAAAGGTAACAAACTATTACTGTGATTAATAGATAAATTAAATTGCAGCAAGTAAACACACCAACAAACAACGACATCATGGAATCCTTGAATGCACTAAAAAAATTTTGCATGTTTGTACAGATTGCTTATGTAGTGATGACCTAATAACTTTAGGACTAATGTAACTTTATATCTTCCTTAAACGGAAAAACATTTTATCTTTTTGACTGTAGAAGAAATAATTTAAAGATAAGAACCTTTTCATTTTATAATTAATTACATGATGCTTTTAGATATTTTACAAAAGGATAAATACAAAAATAGAAAATCAATATGCAAGAAAGAATTCAAATATGAATTTTTTTTTAACTCTGACTCAAGGCCGATGATGCGTGACTTTCCTCCGCCCCAGGCAAGAGGACATACAAATGAACCGCAATAAAAAAAACTAAAAATAGGTCATCAATTTTTTTTTGGTCATTCCAATTTTTAAATTTTATAAATAGTGTTCCATAGATTAAAATTATAAGAAACATTTATAAAATGATTGAAAACATATTCGAAATTGGTTAAGAACTCTGTCAAATTACATGAATATGGATTAGGATAAAAATAAATCTAATTTTTTTAATTTGTGAGTGTTATTTTTAAAACATCTCTGAAATTGAAGCCATCATTTTTTAAGTAATCGAAATAAAGAATACAATATTTTTTATATTTATTTATTCAGTTTTGTTTCATAAATCGATAAATATTAAAACATGTTAAGACAGGGATCGGCAAACTACAGCCCACGGGCCAAACCTGTGAGAGGTTATTGTCAAACATAATCAAAAGTGTTATTATTATTAGCATTAAAGTGTAGTCCGAGAGAGGCTAACTGCCATGTGTAAGGGGTATGAGGCTAACTGCCATGTGTAAGGGGTATGAGGCTAGGTGCCCGTATACGACAGTTTTCATTGTTATTACGTGCAGTTTGTCACTCTTGAGTTGTTTCTTTATGTGAATACACGTATACCACAAGGAGTGGATATTACAGTGTGTATATTAAGTGTTGAGTTCTCTTGGTGTATTATTTTATTGGGTATTAGTGTCTATATTTACAAGAAGTAAATATCAGTGTGTTTTATTTCATTGACTCGCGATCATACGGTTCATTGTTGAGTCACACCTCCAACAAAATCCGGCTCGCCGCCTGTTTTTAATCCGACCCATGGGTTAATATTGCTTTGCAAATTAGTATAAAAATTAGTACAAAATTATTTTTTTTTTGTAAATGGAAGCAAAATGTGGCCTGCCAAGTGAAAAATTTTTTCCATCTGGCCCCTTCTGAAAAAAGTTTGCCAACCCCTGCGTTAAGAAGTAGTAGCTCTTGTGTGAGACTATACAAGCTCGGTTCTGGAGGCCAAACCACCATAGTGCCAAAGACCAAAATGCTGCCCATTTGGTCAAACCCAAAAAAAAAAGAAAAAAGAGGTCCACTGGAGCGAAAATGCTACTCCCTAAAGAGTGCTGATTGTATATTTAATTTTCATAAAAAAGACATTGCCTCATATACTTGCAAATACAAAATTTAGCAAAAGTCTATATTCTTCATATTTCCCTTTGAGCTTTGTCTATTATATTCGAGCAGTACCTGTGTTTTGTTGAGTTTGGCAGACTAAAGAGGTCACTGGCTGACAATAGGGAGCTCCATCTCCATCTGGTCATGGTCTGGTTTTATTCGGTTTAATTCGGTTTTTTTTTAAACCGAACCAAATACAAATCAGTTTAAATTGTAAACTATGGTTTAAATGGTTTAAATGGTTTACCATGCGACGTGGAAAACCATTGTCACACGGGTAGGGGGCTGTACTTAAAGAACGTTTGCCAACCGGGGGGGGGGGGGGTATGATGAGACCGTGACACCATGTGACTGTAAGGCCACATGGTCAATATTTGCAACCAATAGGAGAACATAGATTGATCTGTCACCTGACATGACATTTAGGGGGGAGTATGGTTTATTGTGACATTAGCGTGACATGGGGGAGGGGGGTGCCAAAAACATGAATTTAAGCGTTACATTCTTTAAGTACAGCCCCTAGCTGGCAATAGCTGATGAATCATCAGCTATTGACTAACCAATAAGATGCCCATAAAGACTATCTCCTGGAGTTCTTAATCCCAAAAATAATTAAAAATAATTTTAAAAATAATACTTACAGGGCTTGGAATGGAAAATTTCACAAATGAGAACAAAACTTAGAAATTTTTGTGAACTAAAAAAAAATCAAGAAATAGATGGGCATTTTAATAAAAAAAAATTCAAAATATAAAAACAAAACAAAAAAACATTGCAAAAAAATTTTTTCATAAATCGGAACAATTTTTTTAACAATATCACAAACTAGAACAATATTTTTCAAAATTTCACAAATCGGAACAATTTTCGGAAAATGTGCTCTGGTACAATTCGAGCCCTGAATACTAAAAAAAAAATCACAAAAAATTATAATTAAAAAAAAGACAAAAATATAATTTAAATAAATTATAGACTTAAAAATGTGGTAAAATTTTAAAGATAAAGTCACTATCACTTTGCTTTCCTTGGTCAAGATCATATGAACCACTTAAACCATTTAAACCAATATTTAACTGATCCTAAACCATAAACCAAACCAACTAATCACAGAATAAACCACAAACCAAACCAAATTGGTTAAACTGGTTTTAACCCGTTTCAAACTAGACCTATAGGGAGCAGCTGCTGCAGTCACCACCTATTGTTGGCCATCTTTATGCACACACCCTCTGCACACCTGTCAGAACCAAGCCTGAGACTATAGAACCTCTGGCAAATATTTTTACTGATCTTAATTTAGAATGCAAAAGATAATTAGACTTTACATTTCTATTACAAATACAAATACAAATACCTTGGATGGCAGCATGTTTACTCTAAAGACAAAATTGCAACTAAGAAATTTTCTTGTTGAATCAAATTACTTTATGAATGCATTTCAAATTGTATGGACATGGATTGTAGAATAAATTTAGGAGGATATGAAATTTGATTTTGTAAGTCAGGTGTGAATAGATTGAAAAAGTAATTTTTATGTAAAATTTAATCAAGTTATTGAATTGATGAATTAAAAATTTATTAAGAGAATTGTAATTTTGAGTAATAATTGAGGTGTTTACAGAAATTGAAATTGAATTATTGACATGTATTTGGCTGAGAATTTAATTTAAAATAGAAGAATTGTGCAACTGCTCAATAAATGTAAAGTGTTGATTAATTTTTCTGTCTACTCATGAATAAGGTAAGTTATAAATAAATTTCAATAGTTTTAATTTAAGAATATGTTTATTATATATTAATTTAGTTTCATTTATTTTGAAAAAGAACACTTATATGTAAGCTGCAATTAGTACAATAGTTAAAAGTAGGACTATGGCTGATGACATGCCACCAGTAGCATTTGCCAACATTTTTTAAAGTAGTATAATGGAGCTGAATGACCAGTCTTTTCAATAGATTGTGGTTTAATGCATCAGTTATCAGAGAGCTCGCATGAGGTCGCCACTAAATAGGCGATGACTATATACTGTATAGTAAACTCAATTTTAACTAGCTTTTTCTGGCTGTTTCTGTCATTTGAGTCAGTTTTAACCAAAGTAAGCATGTTCACTCTGTTCAGATTAGCCCCTACTTAGAAAATCAAAGCATTTGAATATGTGGACTAATGTGTGAGGCTTTGGGGTAACTGATATTTTTAGGCCCTTCTAAAAGTCAAAAATGATCCTCTAGGACATGATGAAGCTCCTAAATATCGTGAGGCCTGAGGCAGCTGCGCCTCTTACTTCCCGTATGGCTTCTTTATTTGCCAAAATCTCAATATAGCTTAACTACAATGGTGCAAGTAGTGCCACCGCACCAAAGCCTAAATAGGAGAGGGGCCCTGTTCTGGATAAGGATCTAAAAAACTAGGAAATTATTAAAAACCGAAAATAATTTTTAGATTAATTAAAAGCTTATTAATTGGTTATTTAATAAAAATGAATTTTTATTCTATTGTTTCAGCTAATAAACAGAATAAAATTTTCCTAGGGGCCCATTTTATATCCTGCACCAGGGCCCACACAACTCCTGCTATGCCCACTGGCTCCTACAAGCCCACCTTCCAGCACACTCCGGTTTACGACATTACGGAACAAGAGAGCATATTAATCAAGACATGGTACAGTATATAAAATGCAATTAATAAATTAATAAACCGTTAATAATGAAGATGAATACTTAAAATTTTCAGTGATGGCGCCAATTTTAACAAAATGTTTGTTTATTACTATTTTTTCCACGTAAAGGTAAATGTCTTAACTTAGTATAATAGATTAAAATTTTAGTAAACATTAATTACAACCTAGATGTACAATACAAAATTAAATATTACTCGCAATTTGCATTAGGATTTACATAACATTCCGAATTCGGGTTAACATAGCAAGGTACTGTAAAAGTTGATGATGTAACTATCGATGAAATAGCACTCCACGTTGAGGCAACGCCTCCTAACACACCGACAAAAATCAATTCCCATAAATAAGCTTTTACATGTAACGGTATATGTCTGAAAATAAGAAGTAATTAATATAAAATATTTTATACACAAATAATTTTAAGTACATACATCACTGGCCAGTCAGGGTGTCTTTGACTACATAACTTCAAATAAAATAATGGCGGGAAAATAAAAGTTAGCATTGTTATTGTTGATCCTCCTATTAATGCTAGTATATTGCCAAAATGTGGCACACTTAATGCCGTAAAAATTACAAGTATTACAATACAAGATCTTAGGAGATATCTTCTCCAGTTAAGTCCTAAAAGAATTAAAAACAGTTTTGGATTAATAAGAAAATTTTAAAACAGAAAAACGATTTATATCTTAGTTTTTACTTTACCTGCAGTTTGAGTTATGTTTAGAACCTCTTCTAACTGTTGACTGAATGGATTTAAGGCAATAATAAAAGCAAAAAACATATGGATAATTAGTAAAACTTGTACTACTTTGGTTACAGCTCCTGGGGTCAAGTTTTGTATTATATCAGGTTGAACTTCTGATCCATATACAAAGAAACCTGAGATAGCTACAGGTGCATACAAACCTATTAGTACTGAAATGAATAAACAAATAAATATATTTGACTATACGTAAAGTATGTGTGGATTTAGACGTAAAATTTTATGGTTCATGCTAAACTTTAAGAAAATTAATAGAATTTTAAAGATTCATATTAATTTTTATACATATATTAATAAACAATACTGAAAAAAAACTGCATATGTTAAACTATACTTGTTGGCGCATTTGATATTGATCAAATGAAAGTAGTATTAATAAATTAAGAGTAAGCAATTTTTTATAAATTCTAGCCAGAAAAAAATTAATCAGTGTCAACATACTTGAAATTTTTATCAAACCATGTGCTTGGTAAAGATAATGTTGTCACATGGTAATTACTATTATTAAAGACGTTTGTATTAGGGATGTAAAAGAAACCAACCTTTCAGTCTCGTCCCAGTGCCAGACCCGGTTATAATCCCAGTCCCAATTCAGAATTTCTTTAGTTTTGATGCATTAAAATTGAGTGTAATTTTTGTATAACAGTTTTTCACTACTCCCACTTATAAAGATCACCAATTTCTAAACTCAGAGATAAATTTTACCAACTTTCTACAATGAGAATCATTTGTAGTTTTATTTTTTAATCCATTGGTCTTTTAATGGCCATTGAATCATAAAATTAAGGCAGAAAAAATTGTGTGAACCATTAAAGCACCAAAAAATGTATATTTTAATTATCTGGGCTGCAATAGATGACTTTTTGGAAAGTTAAATACCTCTTTAACAATTTTTCTTACCTGTAAACGTCATGGCAATAGACTTGGGAAATTGTTTTCTATCTTGCATATCATTTTGAATTGTTGGAAACAATGCTGCACCACCAAATGCAAAAAGTATAGTTCCAAATGCAAATACAAAAGTTTCAAAAGTTATCTTTGCAGGTGCTTTCTTCTTTTGAATATTTTCCTCATCCAATAAAATTTGAATGAAAGTGAGAATACACGCAATTGCAATTGAAGAAAGAGCAAAAACAGCCATTGGCCTGTAAAAATGAAAAAAAATTAGTATTGGTATCTTATATTATTGATACATACTATATAAACAAAAATTAATTACCAGAAATCTTTAGGTGTACCAAAAAATGTCAGCGGTAATAAAATCAACCCAATTATAAGAATCCAAAAACAATATGACATAGTTATTTGAGATACTAACAATCCTTGTAGCAGTTGTGCAATTAATAACAACAGGACTGTAGATACTCCAAACAATGTTGCTGAGACACAAAATGTAACGAGGTATCTGTTTTTAAATATAATTAAAGTTTAATTAAATATTATTAAATAATTTCATTAATTACTTCATTTTTGTTCCAAAGGCTCGAAATCCTATTGCAGGATAAGGTGATCCTACGTGTTCAGAGTATTGAGGATATCTTTCTTCAATAATAATCCAACATTTAGCTAATTTTGAACCAGAATATCCAGTGTTCACACAACATAGTAGAATTAGAACAATTCCAATCCAACCTAAAAATTTTTAAATTAAATTTAAATTAATTAATTGTTTATAATTGTTATTAATATGTAAATACCTGAATCAGTTATAGCTTTAGGTAGGGCTAAAACACCACTTCCAGCCATTTCTCCAGCAAGAAACGTAGCAGCCATAATGACTGAGAGTTTGTTAGCTGTTGTTGTTGTCGGCGTTAATGCTTCCATGTCAGTCATTGTGTCGAAGCTGGTTGCTATTGATAGACTGGAAAGCATACGATGAAATACCGCTTTACAAGACATTAACAGCTGATTTTATAAGATTTAAAAGTCTTGCATCTTACACGTGACGAAATAGTTTGTAGGTAGCAAATTGGTGGCAGAATAAACACACCGACTTTTTCAGGACAATGAATCAAACCGCCGTTAAGATAAATTTTTTTATTTTATCTATTATCTAATCAAATAAAGCAAACAACACCCTTGCTTATGAAATATTATTAATTGTTATAGATAAAATTATGGGATTTAATCTATTTACTTTAATGTGAGAGTTGAAAAGTTAATAACATGCAAATAGGGACACGTGAACTCTGATTATAATATCAAATTCATAAAAAGATATTTGTTGTGACGTTGAATTTCTATAGAAAAACTACGGATATCCGTAGTAAATAATTTTCTGTTTATAAAATTTTAGAAATAGCCAACTGAACTTAAAAAGAGCTTAGGATTTTGATAAGGATTAATGATTTCTGTACTTTGATAAACGTTTTATTTACCTGGATTTTCTATATCACCTACTTTGATGAAAATGTATGAACCGCTATCATTATTGTATACATTTAATCTTTTATTATCTGAAATATTTTTTACGAAATTTTTAAAAAATTTAATAAACTTACAGGTATTATACTTACCGTACTTAAACTAATATCTTGTAAGTATATCTGTGAATTAAGAGATTATAGTTTCAATATGTGACTTGGAGAAAATAATCACCACCTGCCTATCCTGGATATATTTGTATAATCGGTCCAGATGTTTTCAAAACAGCTGAAACTGAAGTTAATGCATTTTGATGTTGGTTATGCTGATTGATTTTAAAATTTAGTTGTTATTTTATTTAAATTTTAGTAAAATTAAAAGTTAAATATAAAGAAATTATAATATACAGGTGCACCATATAGTTTCAAAAAACATAAACACTAGTAACTAGCTGAAAAGAAATCTCAAGCGACTCAAGAGCTGCACCATGACTAGTGTGACATTTAATGAATAAGATGATATTGATGACAACAATTTGTGACATCAAAAAGGAGTTATAGCATTATGTTTCATTTTAATGTAACTCGATATGAGGCTAAAATTTTTTTTGCGTCTCCTATGACATTTTTATATTTTCTCATTCTCACAAGTTGTTTTCACATGTAGAGCTGAACATTCATATATTATACAGTGTTTTGTCAAAGTGTTTGTGAATCTTGTGTAGCTTATATGATAATATATATATTCGTTTATTCATATATGTGTCTCGAGTTATTTCAAAGTGTATTTTTCAAATCCATCACAACCAGGGCTTGAACAACAGATCTCTTACATTCTAGACAGATTTCTGAGTTACTTGAGATTTATTTCTCTGCGAGTTAGTGTTTGTGATTTTGTGAATTACAATTTCTTTTTATTATTTGTACGTAGAGAATAAATTTAAAATTAAAATCATAATATTTTTTTGAATGAATTCTTTAGAATTTAAAAAAAAAAAAATTATTTTATATTTTGGTAAATTTAAAACCTTGTTTTTAATATAGGATTTTTTAATTTAGTAATGTTTAGAGCATCACTAAACTAAATGGCCCTTGCTCACTTTGATAATATTAAAAAATAAATAAGTGTGTGGTAAGTTTGTTTTTATTGAAATTGAATTTACATAAATTGTTTCATTTTGATATGATTTTATTCAATGGTGTAATTGTAATTAACTTCATGTCTTTGCAATAGCACAAATTTCGAATGGTTTAGTATTGAGCCCGATTCCAAATTCGGACTCCATTGATACAACTTCCCCAATTGGAAGTTTTATTTCGAAGTTTTGAAGCAATGTTGTGAAGTAAAGGAATATTTTCATATTGGCTAATTGCTCTCCAATGCAATTTCGTTTTCCTATTTGAAAATAAACAAATGAAATGAAACATATCTAAACAAAATATCTAAAAACAATAGGTAATTTTACCAATAGAAAAAGGAATTAAATATTCTGGTTTCTCAACTTTTCCTTGCTCATTAATAAATCTTTGAGGATTAAACTCATTTGGATTCTTCCACAAATTTTCATCATGGTGAACAGCCCACAAATTCCCTATCACATAGCTGCGTTTTGGAATAGTAAATCCAGAGATAGTTGTTTCTTCTATATTACTGGATACATTTGTTTTTTTTTTTAAATAAATATTTTGCTGTAAAATTTGTAAAATACCTGTGAGCTAGAGTAAGTGGTACATGTGAACAATCTCTGTGAACTTCCAACAAAAAAGCATCAGTATATGGCATGTTGTACTTGTCTGCAGTAGTTGGATCTCTGCTTTCACCAATAACTTCACTAATTTCTTTTAGTACTTTTTCCATTGCAGTAGGATAATTGAGTAAATACAAAATGCTCCAAAGGAGAACATTTGTTGTCGTATGTGTTCCAGCAGCTAACAAAGCTTGTAAATTCCCAATCAGATGTTCGTCTGAAATATTTTTGGATAGTAACGGACATAGCATATATCGACTTATCTTAAAAATTCATCTACAACTTAACGTCTAATCAACTCATGCAAAATCAAGAGTTAGATCTGAACACAGTGTCTGTGAGTATTTTAATGTGTCAGTAAAGGATTTTGTACATTAATAAGATTAGTCTATTACTGTTCTTCTCTAAAACACATGTATAACTCATTTTTACCAGTAAAATATCCGTCTGTTCCTGTTTTCTTAATGATACAATTTCTTTCGGTTAGATACCCATCTACATAATGTGATCTGCTTCCTTCGATGTAATTTTCTTCATTTTCTTTGACTTTTTCTCGCAAAAATGCTTTAATTGATTTGCTTTCGTCTCTGTACATACAGAAAAAAATATTTGGAAAAAAAATGGATATCTCAGGGAATTATGGAAATTTTATTGAGTGGGAACCATAAGGTAGATATCTGCACGGGCCTAAATTTTAATCTATTTCTGAACCAAATCCTGCTCGAATCCATAAAATTGTTTTGAATTTTTACCAGAACCTGGCCCAACCTGACCAATATATCTCATTTTCTTACATTTTAATAGGGGCTTCTATCACAATGTATGTTATACGAACCTTAATTCATTAAATCTTGTATATTTATCTGAAAATGGTATATATTCTGTCCAAGGAAAGAATGTGTGAAATACAACAGCAGACACAAACTTCCTTCTTGATGCCATTAGTTGTTTTAGTCGAACAAACTGTGGATCTGTGTATTCAAATCGTTTTCCGAATTCAAACATAGCTATTACATTTGATATACTCAAATTTAATAGCATTTTTATGTCAGTTGGTCGACCATTTAGTTTTCTTATTTCATCTAGAAATGAATGGATTTCAACCTGAAATTTTAAATTATGTTTATGAATTGAATTTGAAACGAACATATAAATTCTTTGTACCATTAAGTGCTGTTCTAAACTTAATTTTCCTAGTCCAAAATCTTTGAAAGTCGAATAAACAAACCGTCGGTGTTGACTAGCTTCTTCTCCTTCTGTCAGTGCAAAACCTTTAAGATACAATAAAAATTAAAAAAAAATTAAATAGAATAGAATTAAATTTATACCTTTATCCTTTTTATTAACCCTAAATGAATTGGATGTTGATTTACCGGAAAATAAATGTCCTTGTTTTACAAATGCTTCTTTAATGGTTTTATAATCATTCAACACAATTACCAGCACACTTCCTAAGTACAAACTACATTTTTTTTTTATAAAAGTGAAAAAAGAATTATATTTTAATATCAGTTAATTTATACCTCATTACACTGCCATATTTCTTTCCTAATTCAGTAATACCAACATGACGTGGTTGTTTTAAAAAGGGAAAGTAACCTACAATTGGTAATCCCCATGGTCCAGGTGGTATATTTTTTCTCCGAATTAATTGTAGAGCCAGAGAAATTGCAGCAATTATAAAAAGAACATGGTAGCATTCAATTAAAGCATTTATCACTGGATACAGCTCCATGTTTTAATGAATTATGCACTTATATTCATTCTGTTTTATACATGCTCTGCTTTTAGACACTCCCATTTATGACATCAAAGTTTCAAAGTTTATACATGACATTAGGAAATAATTTTTAGTTTCACAAAATTAAAAGATGGTTTTAAGCATCATAAGTATAAAGTTATAGTTGGAAAATAGTATTTATTGAATTATGTTTAATTAAATGGTGTAGTAGAGAATCCAGTGAAAAAAATCATGAAATTGAGCTATTTCTGATGTCATTTATTTTTGTTTGTCATAGAAATTGCAAGTAACCATAAAAATAATTTACTGCTCTATATTTTTATCACTTTATTTATCATATGATAATTTTGGAATTTTTGCCTTGAAATTACATGTACAAAATTCAAGGTTGTATGGTATTAATTTCATAAAATTATTTGTTATTTCATCATAGATGAATCTATCAAGATTTCTACTACAATTTTTTCTCATTATGTAAAGTGCATTGATTTCCTTATACACAACAGCCTTTAGAAAAATAAATTTTCTACAGTTGATACAAACCAGTGATTTTCAATCTGAGAGGAATGCCCTACCAAAGCAGCACTAAATAACTAAAGTGAAAATATGATAAAATTGAAAAACAATTCATTGCAAAATTTGAAAAAAATTTAAATAGTATAAAAAAATTATGAGTATATTATCAATATTTGATATAACCAATTACAAATGCTTATAATAATTGCAAAATTACCAAAATAAAAATCCTTTACTGTCTAGAGAACCTTATTTTTAGTCATTAAGGGGATTGGAAAAAAAATAATATGGTAAAAGGGGGCACAAGTCCAAAGAGCAAATGGATATAAACAAATGCATCCACGTTCAGATCTGTCCACAATATAATGTGAGAATGAAATGAATTGGATTGCTTCAAGAAGTAAGTTTGAATAAAAAGAATGAGTGTTTATTCCTTAAACACTATGAGCAGCTTGCTCGTACAAGATGTTGACAACTTATAGACACATGAGAAGAAGTGAAGTTTACAATGAATCACTACCTCACTCGTTACCTCGTTTCTAACATATACAATGTTATATCTCGCACACGCGCCACGCGCAACTATACAGTAAACATACATCGTTCTAATTTTAACAATAACATTGCTTTTAAGAACGTCTCGTGAAAACACTCGAATACAAACAATATAAATAATAACACTTAATAAAGAACATAATAAAATATCACAAATATTAATTTGGTATTTAATTAATACAACATATAAGAGTTAAGCTGTGACAAAATAGGAATTTATGGTTAACATGGTTAAGTGATAAAAGACAACAGACAAATATTATCAAGATATAAAATAAGGTATAAAATGTTAAGAATTGCATCAATTGCATCTTATCAAATAAGATAAAAGAAAATAAAATATAATATTTTTTTCCAATTGGCTAGTTTATTTTATTTATGTAATGAAATAATTAGCAGGTTTATGCGAGAGTGGTATTACTTTGCAATAGCACAAATTTTAAATGGTTTAGAAGTTAGTCCAATTCCAAATTGAGAGTCCATTGATACCACTTCTCCAATTGGAAGTTTTATTTCGAAATTTTGAAGCAATGTTGTGAAGTAAAGGAATATTTCCATATTGGCTAATAATTCTCCAATACAATTTCGTTTTCCTATTTTAAAAAATTATGAATTAAAACAAGTATCTAAATTAATATTTCAAACATATTACCAATAGAAAAAGGAATTAAATATTTTGGCTTTTCAACTTTTCCTTGTTCATTGATAAATCTTTGAGGATTAAACTCATTTGGATTCTTCCACAAATTTTCATCATAGTGAACAGCCCACAAATTCCCTATCACATAGCTTCGTTTTGGAATAATAAATCCAGAGATAATTGTTTCTTCTACATTGCTGGATAGATTTTTTTTTTAAATATACTGCATACAGTCGATCTTCCATAACTCAAACTTCCATAAGTCAAATTTTTGTGTTGAATTTTGTGTCAAAATTGCATTTTACATGAAAAATTGTTTCTATATCTCGAATTTCTCTATGTCAATTTTTTTTATAACTCCAACTAAAATTTGGGATTTTTTAAAACTGAACTTTCTAAACTAGAATTTTTTGGGAATCACAGCCAATCAGATCAGGGAATCTTTGTGGATAGTCAATTTTTCAATGTACAATGATCAAAACTCACTGAATATTTAAAGAAATAATGTTTGTTATTCAGAATTTTTTTTTGTTTATATTGTGACAGAAGAGCCACCCAAGTTGTGACTGGAGCATGTCAGATAGTAAGAAGGGGCAGACACTAATAAAATGGAATTTAGACAAATGTCAAGTTAAGAAATGCTTTTATTATCTTAATCAAGAGAATTTACACATGGACTTCTTGACCCACATTATCATGTTGCTGATGAAATCAGCGCCATCTAAATCCTCAATCCATGACCTTTCAATTGACTGGCATGTTCATGAAAAAGTAAAGTAGTTCTGTGGCTCTCAGCCAAGAAGTCAAGTTGGTCTAGGTGCCATTAAGTATCTTACTGGGAAGGCCCAAATAAATATGCAGATAAGTCAGCCAGGAGAGACACCTTTCTTGTATAACTCAAGTCTCAAACACTAGTCATATCACTGACTAAAGATGTTCTCTAGTAGGTGGCTGGCTGAAGACTGACTGTGCCTCACCTTAAGATTAAGGGGTCACATGACTGTGAGGCAATGCCTCCTGGTTGACCCTGAGTGGTTAATTCATGTCACGTGACTGCCTCAGTGTGTGTCCAAAAGACCATCACATACATACCTATAAACATTACCAAGAGTGGCTAATCAGATCCATCCCTAGTTGCCATAAACCTAATTTATTTATGTTTATTAATATTTGTTTATTTTTGTTTTAATACTTCAAAATATTTTAATAAATTATATATAGAGACCTGACAGGGAAGAGCTTGGCTGCACAGCAGCAGCCCACAGTGAGCCAGTTATGGGTTGAAAGAGGAGAAGAGCCTTACAAATACCTCTAAACACCAATAAAGGCCACATTACTAAATCATGTCTGTTTTCTCATTTACATGCATTAGCGCAGCTTTACCTGACCTGAACCCCAAGTTAGGTCAGATGGAGTCTAACCCAATCACAATATTATGTATGTTATACATGTTTATATGTACACCCATATAAAGTTTGTTGATTTCATGTAGTCATTTAGGGGCCGTACTTAAAGAACGTTCGCCGGCAAGGGGGGGTTGATGAGACTGTGACACCATGTGACGTGGGGGGGTCTAATACTTCCGTGACAATAACACCACGTGTTCAATGGATTAAATAGGTCATAGGCGTGACATTGGGGGGGTATGGTTTATTGTAACATTAGCGTGACATGGGGGGGTGCCAAAAACTTGAGTTTAGGCGTTACGTTCTTTAACCCTCCAAGTACCATAACTCCCGGCCAACGCCAAGTACCATTAATGATGACAACTGTCATTAGAAAAAAGCCAATTTTAAAAAGCGTCGTAGTCGGGTGGCGCTGT
>JAQFZN010000944.1:0-20664 GCA_034687075.1 Geophilus carpophagus | reverse complement strand
TAAGCATAAACCATCAACCACAATTGATAATCAGAAACTGGTCTATTTTTGCACACTTATTTGCCACGTGCATACATGGTAGCAGTATCAAATCACGTTAGCAACCACCAACCACACGAGTAAATGATACTTTGATTCTAATACATATTAACCTTTAATGGTAACAGAAAATCACAACATGAACAGTAATAGATGATATAAAATATTCTTATAAAAAGAAGGTAATGTTTGTTTTTGTCTTCAACTTTTTTTAAAATCGCGATTTTAAAAAAATTAAAAAGATTTTTTAACATTTTTTTTAAACAATCTTTAACAACTACTACAATACATTCCTCACATAATAATAAATACCCAAATTCAAATTTATAAAATATTCTACACAAATCTTAATTGTTATATAACACATAAGAAAACATATAAAAATGAGAAAAAAAACACAAAATAATTAGTTCAATTTCAGATATTGAGAGCCACATTTGCCCACGTCTGTCATATACAGTGGTATATTAAATGTTTATAAATTGTGAATTCAACACCATTGTGTAGTTATTTTTCAATTTAAAATCTCATATATCAAATTTTCAATCTGAAATGATTGAAAAATTACAGCAACAATAAGACCAGTGACCGGGAAATTTAAGATTACGACAAAACATGCGGAAAATTGCTTAAATGAATTGAAGCAATTGAATCAATCTTTTATGAATGAATTTGAGCATTTTTTTAATGAATAAAATGCAGAGAAATCTATTTCGTATGAATGTACTTAAACACTAATGTCTACTTCCGTAAGATAATTACATAACTTGTACTTTCACTACTCTAGTAAATGTATCTATAGGTATAGAAAAAACGCAAAATAAAAGGTTTCCCTTTCATGAAACACAATACATTACCATTATTCATAAAACATTAATGAGTAATCTTACCCATCTTTACTAGTGTCAATTACACCTCCAAGTAATTTAACTGCAGCAGGATTAAAATTTTCCTCTTTATAAAGACCTAAAAAGCTCCTAATAAAATCATCTGCGGTCATATATTTCTCGCCATCTTTCTCCGTAACACTCGCATGCTGAAAATACACAAATACAAACAGGTAAATACAAAACCGTTACATAATTAAAAAAATTCGTACAAACCTTATTAAATATATCAAATAACTTGTCAGTTGGTGCTCTCTTAGTAAAACTTGTTCCCTAGAAAATAAATGACATCAAAAAATTAAAAATTTATTCAAAACGAAAAGTTAAATTAATCAAAAATTCCTAACAAAAATCAATTTGTTACCTCTGCAACCCAAGGGTAATTCGATAACGAAGCCATTTTGTATTAAGTAATAATAATTTTTTTAACAAAAAAAGAAAAAAAAAGATAATAAGTGTGCTTTAAATTCAACTCATGCCATTGAAAAGTGATTAGAATTCAACTGATAAAAAAGGAGGAAGTTTTAGTCGAGTACAAAGAGCAGAGAAGAAGCCCGTAACGGCCAAAGTTTAAATACAAGGTATTTCAAATTAAGTTTAATCTAATTTTTATGTTTATTAAATATAAAAATGTGTTTTATATTAATTTGATTTGTAATGTTATTATTTTTATTGTTTTAGTTTTAGTGTACTTTGAACTGTTTGATTAAGTGCGGAGTGAAAAATAATATTTACATAGTAATGGAGTTTTTAAATGGTCTTGGTATTTATGTGAACTTCTTTTTATTGATTTCTTTTTTATATTTAATATGTAATTAAATTTTAATTAATTTTCAGAGTTATTTTTGTTTAAAAAACTTATTCAATATTTTTCATGTATTATTTTTCTATTTTTGTTCATTTTTTCACTTATTTTTAATTTTTGTTCATTTTTTCACTTATTTTTAATTTTCATTCATTTAAAAAAAAAAACAATTTCTTTTCTTTCATTTCTTATACCTTAAACAACTCAAATTATTTTTAGATGACCTCTTTGTACATCAGAAACAAACTTATTTTAAAAAAACTTTGGGTATATTCCAATTTCAAATATTTTTTTAAAATTTAATTTTAAATTAAATTAATTTTACATTTTAATTACAATGCAAAATAATCTAACATTCAATTAAATTCCATCTACGGTACTTTGATGATAACATTATATTGATTACAAGCAGCATAATCTTCAGTTACCACGTTTATTTAAAGACTATTTAATAAATTATTATCTCATTTTGAATTTATTAAAGCGCTCGTTTTGCAGGGTCAAAAAACATTAATATTTTATAGCGCAACTTGTCATAGTAAAAAGTTATTGATTGGATGAGTTTAAGCTGATTTAAACTCTCAAATTTTCTTTTATTATTATTATTACCTCATGACAATATGCAGTTGTAAAAATCAAGTCATGAAACCAGGAAGTCATTGGTGTGCGTTTAACGGGTTTAACCTAAGCATAAAAATAAAACAAAATAAAAAAATAAAAATACTCAAATTATATAAAAATAAATAAAAATTATGGAAATAAACATGTGCAGTCGAAAAAACCAAATAAATGGGCTTCACTTTTACGCTGTGCAGAAAATAAATACCGTTTCTATTTCAAATGTTCCCAAACGTCCATTTGAATCAGCCATATTCCCCCTGTCCTTGGAATCACGTGCACAAATTAAAAGGGGAATTCATTTGCGGTTTTGGGTCAGATCAGATGATGTCATTTGTGGTGATAACGATCTTTTCTTAGATGTACAAGTGACATCATAGCTGGAATGTAAATCAAGGTAAACATTTATTTCATTTCCTGCAGATAAAGCGCTGTTGCAACAGTTAATGCAACTACGGTACTCTAAAAGTGCTATGCAGTTTTGTTAACAAAACTTAATTTTTAAACTATTTTATTTGCCAAATATTATAATTAGCGTTCAATAATCAGTATTTAATAAAATTTATAATATGACTTGTTTTATTTTATAAATATAAACAATTTGAGAAGTTGGAATTTTGTTAAGGTTTCCGTAGAATTACAACAAAAGTAATGAAGGCGCGCGATGGCGGGTAAGTTATTGTAATTTGTGGCGTTGTGTAGCAAATCAATGGATAACAAGTGTCAATTACACGAATCGTAAATGAAAAGCTTTTAAAATTGCTTAAGGTTAATAGACCAAGTGTTATTTAAGTAAAATTTCCGTCGAAACTGACCTGATTCTCACATTTGGCTTAATTTTTAACTTAACTAATAAAGAAAGAATATAAAAAAATGAGCAAAAGATACAAAATTAATATAATTTTAATGTGATTTTTGTAAATAATTATCTTTTAATAAACCTATTTCAGATGTTTCTATTCTCAGGAGTAAGCTTGAAGCTTACGTTTGCTCGGCAAACAAAGCATTAGACCTTAAACTTGGTAAAAAACGACAAATCAAATTCTAAAATAAAAAAATTTTAGAATTAATTTTAAATTTTAAATTTTAAATTTTTAGTTAGAAATGAAGAAGATGTTCATTCAGACAACGCATCATTCAAACCTGAATTTACCCATCAAATATTTGGCGATAAGTAATAATAAATGGAAATAATTTATAAAATTTATTTATTTATATCAAGTTTTCTTCTATTTTTTTTAAATAGTGAAAGTATATTTGGATATCGTGACTTAAATATTCAACTATATTACACCAGTGCAAGTTTACATGCGTACTTAGGTCTGAATTATTCAGAAAAAATTGACCCGACTAAATATGACGATGTTGAAGCGGATGTGATATTACCTAAAATCGCTGAGAAACTTCAACCTGGATTTGAAACTAATTTGGATGAATTTATCGCATCAATTTCATCGAATAATTCAAAATTTAAACCCCTCGGAGATAAAATTCACCAATTTACCATAACTGGTCTGTTAAAACATCTACCATGCAATGATAGTTTTTATAACAAATTAATTTTTTTAATTTATTTCCAGATTCAGATAATTTAGAAAAGATTTACGAGATTTATAAATGTGATGTTCTTACTCCAGGATTTAAAGATTATCACGAACGTTTACAAACTTTTGTTTTATGGTACATTGATGCTGCATCGTTCATTGATATTGATGACGAAAAGTGGAAATTTTATTTAGTGTATGTGAATTGAATTATGTAAAAATATGCAATTTATTTAATGTTTTTATTTGATAATTTATACAGGTTTGAAAAGTTTAAGGATTGTGATATTTATCGGTATGCAATTGCTGGTTTCTGTACTGTGTATCATTATTACGCTTATCCAAACTTAACACGACCCAGGATAAGGTAAATAAACATTCAAACTGATAATTAGAATAGAATTTAACTAATTAATTTTGATGCTTTTTAGTCAAATGCTTACTTTACCACCGTTTCAAGGACAAGGAATTGGAGCGGAATTACTACAAACAATTTACACACAATATATTGCAGATCCTCTAGTTTTAGACATCACGGGTAAAATAACATATAATATCGATTATAATATAATGTTATTGATTATCAAATTTATGTTTTTTTAGTTGAGGATCCTTCATACGATTTTGTCAGATTACGAGATTTTGTCGACTCCAAAAATTGTCTCAAGTTGAAAAATTTTCAAACTGAAAAATTGCGAGCTGGATTTATTGATGAGATGGCGACGGAAGCGCAAGCAAAGCTGAAATTAAATAAAGTAAGAGAGAGTTTTATAAAGAGATTTTAAGTAAATCTTAAAATTTTTGATTATAGAAACAAGCTCGTCGGATCTACGAAATCCTTCGTTTACGGGTTACTGATTCTGCAAATGGTGATCAATATCGATCTTATCGCCTGGATATAAAAAATAGATTGAACTTACCTTTTCAAGTAATTGAATTTTAGGTTTCAAATTGAATATAAATATGAATAAATGAGATTTCTTTTGTAATTTAGAAACAACAATCTGATTTGATGAAACTGCAGAAGACATTACGTCCTGAAGAATTGAAAGCTACTTTAAATTGCACGAACAAGGAACAGCGAATAGAGCAACTGGAACGACAGTACCAGGAATTGGAATCCGATTATCGGCGTGTATTGGAAAGATTGGCACTGTCAAAATTGTCACCGTAATTTAATAGAAAAGAAATTTTAACTAGATAAATAATTCGTAAACTAGGATTTAGTCGACAACTAACTTTATCTCTCCATACACATTTATTTCCTTTATAAGTTTTTGTACTTGTATTTTTTTTCTTCTTGTTTTCGTTTAACTTAATGTAAATTGAGAAAAGGTAAAAATTTGGTTTTCAAAGCAAGTTTTTTTTATTTCGTATAACAAAAGAAACCAACACATCCAAACATTTTCATAACTTGTTTGGATTCGATTTTTTTTTTCTTAAAAGATATGCTAATTATTTTATTCAAATGTTTTTTCTTAATTTTTTTTCCTGGGTGGGTTTTTATTATTTTTAATTGGGAGGGATTAAACTGAAAAATCATTACAACAGCAGATGAAGACAGGAAACTACTCAAGCTCACCATACAAGGGAGAATCAGTCACAAATCTATTGACATAAAAAAAGCTGAGTCTAGGAAAACAAAACCAACTCAAAGTGTTTTTTTTTTAAATTAACAAATTTCTTCCACTACAATCAAAATAAAAACAATGGAATGCTAAATTTCATCCTTTTTTAAATTTTAAATTCCTCCGTCTTTTTTTTTCATTTTTAAATTTTAAATTTATTTTAAAGCTACTCCTCTATTTCCTCTTATAAAGAGTACAAGGTCAATTTACGAACTAGTCGATTAAATTCCACTTTTGTAACACTGAAAAATGGTGAAAAATTGAACAGAAACAAAAAAACAAAAAATTACAAACATCCACATGCATACTTTAACAAAACTGAAAAAAAATTAAGCAGAAAAGAAAAATAAAACAAATCCGCCATTTTTTTAAATTGTCAAATCTTCCAGCAAAATCAATTAATAATAAAACAATTTTATCAAACACCCATCACTACTATTATTATTAGTAATAATAATTATCAATTAATTACTATTTTAATATTATTATTATCACAACTATTAAATACGTACAGCGTTTCACAAAATGTCCGATTTAGGTTCAAAAAATTATTAGTTGAAAATTCAAATATAATCGTTAAAATGTAGCACGGAATAATAACAATATTGAAACCACTGGAAAATTTAACAATTTCGGTTACAATCGATTTAATCGTATACGAATTTTAAGCCAAAACATGTAAAATAAAATAAAAATTCATCAAATAAAAATTGCAAATTAACGCAAAATTGCTAATACAATTAAAATCAAATCAAAGCACATCAAATAATAAAACATTCAATTATACATTTTACAACCTGTTTTTTTGTTATTTTTAATTTTTGTATTACAGCATTTTATCAGCCACAAAGTGTTAACACTATCTCATGCGCAAGTTTTTTTTTTCTTTTTACTGTTGCAGACGGGGAATAATAAGAGGTATAGATTAAAGTGAACGTGGTGAAGGAAAGGTTGGGGTACTAATAAAACCGGCTACACACCGTTTTACAATTATTTCTTTTATTATTATTATTTTTATTTATCATCTTCACACCACCCGACATCCACTTTTGACCCACGAGCACAACTCAACCTTTTGAAATCGACTATCTTTCATCTCCTAATTTCCCTCATCGGTTCGGGGTTAAATTTAAATCATCCAACGATTTAATTATTTCCGTTTTCACATTTGTTTACTTATGTTTTGTATATTTAATTTCCCTTTAAACATCCGACATTTATTACCTCTTAGCTAATTTGATCACGATCCCTGGTCTCGGACCCCTTTCCCCGCCCATAGTCGAAACCGTCCACTCGGGATCATTTGGGTCGTCCCCTATCAAAGAAGTGGACGAGGAACTTGTGGGCGTTGCTGGTCGACTAGATGCCGACACCGCCGCCGCGACCACCGCTGACGGAACCGCCGTCTCTCCGACAATAGCTGTTGTCGGTTCTTTCTCGACTACCATCGTACTAGTCGTGGTTGTTGCTGGTGCGGTTGTTGTTGATGCAGTTGTTGTTGTAGTCTGTGGTGGTGGCGGGGGCGGAAGCAGCTGTTCTTCTGTGGAGGATCTTCGCCGGAGTGGCGAACTTGGAGGAGTTTGTACACTTATCTTCACCATATCCTCCACTTCGATATCGTTCAGTGGAAACGTCCTTTTTTCCCACGGCGACACAGGATCTTCAAATTCCGGCGACGCGGACCGAAAGTCTTCTGAGGATCTGTCTCTTTTTGTCAACGAAGCAGTCCGTCGTCGTGTACTGTTCATCAAGCTCTCTGCACTTTCCACTGACGCCATAGGTGCTGGCGTTGAGGGTGGGGTGGCGATTGGAGACTCGTGTTGTTCCACAGGATAAGGTGACATCGCATCAGGAGTATTCGCACCGCTGCTGTCGCACCGACTGTCCGTGCGCATATTACGCGGCCTTCCACGGCCACCTAAGTGCGGATGATGCGGTGTTTTCACATAACCCAAATAGCGCTTTTTTTCCTCCCGTTCGCATTTGCTATGTCGTACGTCGAAAAGTTCGTCCGATAAATCCTCGACAGGCTTGAATAAGTATAAAGCAAAAAAACTTTAAAACAAAAATGATAAAAAAAAAATGCCGATAACTTACCTCATCTTCGCTTTTAACTGTCACTAATCCGTTATCGTTAGGTACGACAACTATCGGTTCTTCTTTTTCACATTCGTCTGCTAACCGCCACCTTTAAATGAAATTATTTAATCTTAATTTTTGTTTCTTTTAATTAATTTTTGTTTATTTTGTTTACTTCGGCGTTAGAATTTCTTTGTACTCCAGTCTTTCAACTCGCGTAGCAGCAGCTATGCTGTACGGTATCACTATGTTGTTTATGTCAAAGGCGCTTTCTCCTCGGCGACGTCGAATCAAGTCTTGCATTATCGAGGATTTTCGCGGATGTTCTTTATGATCGACGCTTGATCCCATACTATTGTCTCCTAGAGATGGTACAGGAGATCCGGGTTTTGAAGAACTACCAGAAGAACCGGACAAATTCCTTTCTCGTTGCTTTTTCATAGCTAAAAATTAAAAAAAATTATGTAATTAAAAAAAGGACAATGGTGAGTATATATATGTAAGTAAACAAATAAATACCAAGAGACATATGGGAAAATGGCCTTTTCTTTTGAATTCGATCTCCACGTCCCACTTTATTCAAAGGCATTGATCCACTTCGTCCACGCGGACGTTTCTCACCGTTCAATTTCTTTTTCAATTCTAAAATTAGAAAAATAATAAAATTAAATAAATTTATTTCAAAAACAACTTATTTCACTCATTAGATAACAAATCTTTTTTTCTTTTTTTTTTCACTTCCTTCCTTATATAATAAATCAATTTCAAAGACATTTTAATTTACTTTTTAACTTTTAAAATTAAAAAAAAAATCACTAAAATCGTATTTCAACTCACTTGCTGTTAACGTAGCTGTTGCATTTTTCTTCAACTTGCGACTTCTTTTGTGAACATCATCACTAGACGCCACCCCTAAATGACCCCTCCTATTAAAATAATATATAAAAACAAATTAGTCAAAAATATTTATCACTCTTTAAAAAAAAAATAAACTCACTTCCTCGCTGCAGTAGTAACTTTCTGTTTCTGTCCAACTCTATGCCAATCTCCACTATTTATCAGAGCCTCGAATCTCAGATGAGTGACCACGTCCTGCTCAAAAGACAACACGGAATGGAAGGACGGATCAAGCAGCGCCACTCTCTCTTCCAACGGCATCGCGTCCGCTTCCAAATTCATCGTGTTGTTCACGCGACCACCGCACATCACGCATGGCGCCATCGAAACAGACATACAATTACAGCGTACAGTCGACAGTTTCGCCGCCTTTTCGCTCCTCCGAAAAAGTCCGTCTGTGTGAACCAGTTTCCTTTTACGGAATGGTTTCAAAGCCCTTGTCCGACTCGACGTGCACGTCGCACTCGAAGCGTCTATCGACTCCTCAGCATCAACGTCCCCGTTTGCCACAACTTGCGACTCACTTGTCGAACTGTTCATCGAAGTTGAGCTGTTTTTCGAGGTGCCAACGAACCCGTTCACCCTCGAATTGGTCAACGAGGCTCCGGGTAAAGTCGGTAAACTCTTCGAATCGGCGCTACTGAGCAACGAGGACAATGTTGAATCGATCCTCCGTTCCGGAGTCGGGTTTACAGTGAGTGTAGCCTGTCCCAGCCTGCTGGGATTTGGGGTCAAACTAGCGATTTTCGTCTGGCAGTTGGACAATTCGTTAGTATTCGGCTGCGGTTCAAGTTGGACTGGTCTCTTGGTTGCTCTCAATTTTCGATACGTGTCATTTTGCTGACGTATACGATACTCCAGATCGGACACCTGAGCTTGGAGCCACGTCCACCTGCTGGCCACTGCAGAACGTTCCATCGCCCATTTCCAGCTTGCACGTTTGTTTCTAAACAAAAATAAAATAAAATAAAAACCAATAAATATATAAAAATGAATAAAATACAATATCAACACAAATTTTAATTCTAAAAAGTGCAAAGCTAAATTTAAAAAGAATAAATTTAATTTTTTTCTTCTGTAGACTAAACATTTCTTGCATTCAGCAATTTTTAATAGTCTGCACTGCATTAACTCTACAACTGCCATCTTTATTGTTAATTCTTTATTTGCCTTCTACTCCAATTTTTCTTCTCTGTCCAATTAAATTTTCTCTAGTTTCCCATTAGCTTTCCAATCCATCTCAAATTGCAAGTAAGACTTTTTTCTCAGCGAAAATATTAAATTATAACTTAAGTTAATCATCTTCGCTAACCTGAAATCGTGTTACACCGATAAATAAAAGTGCATAACTTTACAACCCCTAACCTAAAAATGTCATTGGCTTTTTGATCTATTCATAGCAAAGCTAATTGTGATCCCAAGTAAAAAAAATGTATTCGAAGCTTACAAAACGAAGAATACATAAATAGATAATTAGATAAATACATCAAATAAATATGCACAAGTGCGAAATATTATCCACGCAAATGGTTGCCATGAATACCTTTAAAACTAACATAAAATATTTAAATTAAAACTATTTTAAAGTATTATATTAATGATGAATAATGATGGTACCTGCATGTCAACTGACATTATAATTAGCATAAAATAAAGAAATTTGCTTTCGTATATTTACATATCCCTCAATTTACACATCAATTGGCTAAAAAACTAAATTGCATATATATACATGCAACATCACCAAATAAATTTTATTCAATCCAAAAACCGTGTAAACCGAGGAATGTCTGTTATAGATTTTAATCTAATCCTTCAACTTAATGAATAAACGTCAACAACAAGTAACTTGAATATCCCTTCATTAAACATTTCTTTTAATTTCCGCCTTCATCCACTCATACTTACATAGGTACTGTATGCGGCCTCTTCTCATCATACCCTTCAAGCTCATCACAGCTTTCACCACCCGAACTGCTCTCAGTGGCATCCGAGTCGATTGCCTTCTCTAAATGCCTCACATTACCCCTCAACGTGCTCCCGACCCTCTCCATCTCCTTGCACAATTGCACGGGCAACTTAACTCCCGTCGATGCATTCTCAACCTTGTCCACGCTGCGCAAATGTTGCAAAGTCACGTATTTCTGTCGATGCGGAGACCCGTGCGTCGACTCCAACTTCCTCACCAAATTCACGAGCGCCGCTGTCGACAAATTCTTCACATCCTCACATTGCAGAATCTCCGCCTTCAAATCACTATTATTCACGCTCCCACCTGAATTGGCGATCACAGCTTTTAACCCTTGCTGCAACCGTTCCCGCCGACTGGGTAACTGCAGCGTGGTGTGATGATGTTCAACAAGAACCCCTAACTCGGCCAATATTTGTTTCTCTAATTGTCGTCCTTGTAACTTCAAAACAACCCGCATTAGGTAATCAGTTTTTTTTTTCAAACTCAAAGTTCGTTCATTGATCTCATCGATCCGAGTCTTCGATAAGCCGGACCCATCTTTCGCGACACCTAAATCCACATCAAGGTCTATTTTTTTCGACATCGTTTTCAGCATCCCCATCGTGGCAACTTCGGAATCTTCGCTCGCTTCGCCGCCACTGCTCATCATACACCTGGCAACTTCTTTGGCTTCTTCTTCTCCACCTCTGTCACCGATTCGCGTCTCCTGTCTCCTCTTGTTATGATTATTATTATTATTATTATTCTTGTTATTGTTATTATTCGTTAATCGTTTCAAGCGTGTTGTGTACAAAAGTCGTTTACGGACACTTTCTGTTCCTTCTTCAAACTCTAATCCTTTTTTCACAATACCTAGATTGTGATCGAGTTTGATTCGTTTGACTTTTGGTTCGTCTAATAAGGATATCGGTGCACTTTCTGCACTCGCTGGTGATGTATACGGTAGTTTAAAATTCTGAGCCTGACTGGCCGCTTCCGTGAGGGCGGGAGCCATAGCGGGAAAGCCGCATAGCCTTAGATGCATGGGCCAAATGTCCGCTAACTCACATCCTCACTAAAACACCTCACTCTAGTCCTTCTTGATCCCTTGATAAGAATTATTCTTGATGATTATGATGTTTTTATTATCATTCCTCCACTCCATTTTCATTTAAAAATTCATTTGAATTCTTTTTAATGGAATTTCTATTTTACCTAAATTAAATGAAGAAAAATTAATAAATAAGAATTTATTAAATATATTATAAAAAGTTTATTTACCTTTCTGTGTGTTAAATTGTTTTATTCAATGAGGTACCTATTTTTTAAGAAAATAAAAATAAAAATGAAAAATAAGACAAACAAAAGATTAAAATAAAGTTTATGAATTTTTTCTCGTTTTGTTTTAAGGAAAAAATAAAAATTCTTTTATGTTTTCAAGTGAATTTTCTAAAATAAACATTCTAACATTCAATTTTAACGTCGAACAATGACTAAGCTCGAAACCACGTGACACCATCCGATTTACGCTGCTGCAACATACACAAAACGACATCGATAAAAGCAAAGAAATGGGCGACTCGTTCGAAAAATAACCATTCATTTACTCTTCTCTTAAACTTAAATCAACTCCGACAAACATTTCAGATTAAAATACACTTCTTTACCTATCAATCAGTACCGCATATAGATATTTTTGTCTCAAATTTCTCTCAGAAAAGGGCCAGAATCAAACCTCCACACAAAAATGGCGGCCAAATGCAGACAGAAGCAAACTGTTCCACACAAGAACCTCATTTGCATACGACTGACGTTATTGGTCAAATCCCTCCCTGTTCTTCTCTCCTATTGGTTCATGCTACTAAACTAGCTCTTCCGTCCTTTGTCCTTACCTCCCGCCATCTACGTATCTTCAGGGCCACAATACCTCGTTTTTACTCATTTTTATCGTTCAAATCGTTTATTTTATAATAAAAAGAGGTAAAATTTGATAAAAGTTACACTTGCATCAATTTTTATCTAATATTATTTCAGATAAATGCTTAAATTCACCTTGATTGATGATTACACTGCATAATCGTCTGCGCTCAGCTCAATTGGCGCGCTTTACAACTCAATGCCGCCATTTTTTTTATTTTAAATGTTTATTCAAAACAAATCTTAACTTTCACCCATTAAACTAATAATAAAAAAAAAACAATTACAAATAAAAATTAAAAGAAACTAAATAAAATTTTATATATTTATTAAATTTATTTTACTTTATTTATAAACATTTTTCCTTTTTATTCTTACACAAACAATTGTTAATCATCAGTTCGTTGTTCCCGCATTGAACACAAAACCCATTTCCTTATACTGAGCTGCAAACAGTTGGTGAAGAATGATTACGTGTATCTTCAATGCACCTATCACCCCTATCCTTTATCAACTTAATAAACTTTCCCCCATTTCCTTTCCACTATATAAATAAAGACAATAGTCATACACCCACTATACAATCTTAAATTTCTTCTCTTTATCCGTTACAAACGAGCAAATTCACTTCACACTCGAAACGGAAAAATAAGTAACAAATTCAAAATTGTTTAAAAAAAAATTTAAATAAAAATTCCATTTCACTAAATTATCACCTGTTTGGAATTAAATTTCAAGGTTTCATTTCTAATATATTTCAAAGATTGAAAAATTAAAACCAAAACTTAACTGACTCATTCATCATTCAAAGTCTACTATGTTATCCTATGGATATTGGGCTTATTTTTTTCATTTCAAAACCTGACGCTCCAAACAAATTTCAACTTGCCCGCCGTGTTAATCTATGATTTGGCTTAAATAAATTGCTGTATGACTAGCAAAACTAAACAACTTTTTCCTCATCTACCTGAAAAAACGTCATAAAAATGGTTTAAAATATCAGCATATTTACCCATAACCATAAAACCATTTCTCGCCCATTTTAACTGTAGGCAAATTGCGAGATCAATTCAAATAAAAATTGTTTCTATAATTTATTTTATATTCCTCCCTTGAGTCAAAACATACAATTATATAACCATTATTTACGACTTTCCTAACACAAAAAAAATTTCAAAAATCACATTTTAACCCGAACATTTGCTTTTAAATTTATTTTATCTTTTGGTATTATTTTCTTGTATAAACATTTAAAAAAATTCATATTTCGTGATGCTTTCCCCCCTTTTCTTTTTTTATATAAATTTACTTTTGCTTTCTAAGAATGAAAAGTCGACCTTAAAATGGCGTGATAAAGAAAAAAAACCGTCTCGGATGAAACGTTGAGTAAAACGTTAAAGAAAGAAAATAAATGTAATATTTTACATTACTAACTTTTTAAATAAAAAATACTAAGATAGTCAAGTTTACTACGAGATTTGGCGTTTTCACTGATAAAATGTATTACTACAAAATGTAAACACTTTATTTCAATGCAGTATATTAAACCGGAAACATTCAAAACTTGAAATAAAAATATAAAAAATAATCAAAGCATGCAGAATTTTCCCTGTAAATATGTTTTCGTTGCTTAGCAACCAATTTTCCTGCAAAAAGATAGAAAGAAAACCATAAAAGTTCAATTCGAAGTAATTTAACAAGACAAAATTGCGCAGTATTAACAATAATAAACATTAAAAATAACTAAATTACGATTTGAGCAAGGTGCATTCGCAATTGGCGTATTAATTCATCTAAATCCATTTCTGTCAACTTTTCATTCCTAATATCCTACAACACACGTTTTGATCGAAAAAGAAATAAACGTAGCAAGTAAAAAGGATCTTTATCGAATAAAAGTAGAGCTGCATCTCCTTTTACTCCCTCCTGTGCAATCAGTCGAAACGGAGTTTCCGATAAGCCTAACAGCGAAACATCAAAATAAAATTGAAAATAAAAATCTCGTTTTAGATAAACAAAAATTAAATAGAAAAACGCGGGTAACAACTGCGCCAAATGTCTCTTACCGAATTAATCAATGACGAAATATTCATCTTGAAAACATCTGGCATCAGGAGGAAGCAAAATGCGGGTAAGTCATAACTCAAAACGAACCAGATTTTATTAACGTCAACTAGCATCACTGAATGAAACAAATTTAATAACCGATTGTCTTTATTAGCATTACGTCACATTCATTTGATAAATCAATAAACGCGATTGGTTAAGATAAAAACTAAGACAGTTGACATATTTTTAAATTCTTACTACTCATCGATTGGCCATTAATAGTGTGACGAAATAAATGACTGATTTTGATAGGTTAAGATTCGAGTAAGAGACAATAAGAAAAGAAATAAGACGAGCTAATGTCGCATTTTGGAAAAAAAAAACACTTTTTTTTTAAAGAAAATAATAACGCTTATCGTTATTTAAGAATAATTCCTTCCACACTCGGGCAAAAATAATTCTAATAACTAAATTTAACCGTTATTTTAAAATAGGCTGAAATAAAAAGCTCTACTCTCCCTCATTTTCTATACACCCTATCCTATTTTAGCCTATGAATTATTTTTTTGTACTCCAAACCGGTCTGGACCTACAAGGTCACAAAGTACAAACAACACCATTAAAAGGAATAACCCTTTTAACACCTGTCTTTCTTTTCCGGTGCGTTTTAATAGAAAAAAGAATTAGAACCCCTTTAGGGTTAGAAGAAAAATGTAGTCGATGCAGACTAGTGCAATGCACAGTGAGCCATTGCGTGATGTCTGGAATCGGTCTACACAAAGACAAATCAAAAACGAAAGCAAAGAAATAAAAAGCAATAAAAAATGAATGTAAACTGATAATGGAGTGGGTTAAAAATGTCTTTCTCAACACGAAATTCTACTCTGCTTCCGCAATATAAATAAGAACAAATACTTTGTTCTTAGAAATCAGATTGAACAAGCTTTTCGTTGATAGGTCGTAATTAAATTGACGTAGATAACACGTGATGTACTATTCAATTCATGATTATTGGTTGATTTCGAAAGATGCGAGGGAAAACATTTGTGAATGTATCAAAATAGGAAAAAATGAAGGCGTATGATTAGATAAATTCATGTAAATTATTTTTTATAGTTCATATATTATTATTTCATAAAATAATTATATAGATATTAATAATTTATCACTTTACTTCTTATTTTATTCATGTTTAAGCCTAATTTTTTTCCCATTGAATAAAAGGCAGTTTCGTTAAATTTTAAAAAATTCAACTTTTTTAAAATTCCATTTACTAATACAATAATTAAAAACACAATTAAATGTAACAAAAATAATAAAATAAACAGCCAAAATTTGAATTTTCTATCATTTAGGCCTAAATTAACAAAAATCGAAAATTCAAGGTTAATCAATTTCTAACTGTCAACATGGAATATTCCCTACGATCATATTAACCCAAATTTACAATTAAAAAAAAAACCTTTCAGACAAAACTCAGAGCCAGATTATTTGCGGGTTCAAGGACAATGAGCGGAAAAGGAAAAATTAAAGTTACAAAAACCGCTGAAAATACGGTGTTTTTTACAAAAACATGTCACGTGGTTATCACCAGACCCATACAGTCATTTAGAAATACGCCAGAAATACGTAATTTATAAATAAACGAATAAAAAAAAGTAACTTACGGTTTAATCGATCCAAATAAAAATATCTTCTTTTTTTTTTTTTAACCCAACGTGGTATCCAAATGCAGGTTAATCCTTATCTGTGAATTTTATCTTAATCCAATGACCGGTTCTGTTAACACAATTTTTTTTTCACACTTACGTTTCGTAACCACTTTTTTCTATTTATCAGACACAAATAAAAAATTCACTGGTCGAAATCATACACAACAACCTCCCGAATCAAAGGCAACTTCGCTTCTGATGCAATTTTTCTTGCATTGTGGGTAAAAATTATACGAGGCCATCTTGTGAGGATATTTTTAAGTATTTCCTTTTTCTTCTCCATCTTGAGATGATATTGAGAATCAATTCTATTTTTTCGCCACCTGTTGATGAAATGTCTAAGTAGTTTTCAGTTATGTTGGGTATCTTGAATTGCTTTTCTGTTTTTATCCATAATCGGAAATATAAAAAGCTTTTTGGATGTTTTGGAGTTGATATTTATCCTGCAAATAGAAAGAAAAAAGAATAAATTTGTTTTCTAATTAAATAAAAATTAAACTGTAATTAAAATATGAATTTTGTTTTGTACATAAATAAAATTCGAAAGATTTCCAATCATTTGATGACTACATAAATGTATAATTTTTGTGATTACAGTAAATTTTAAATCTTTAATTTTATTATTCACCACTAGTGGCCTCAATTAATTACTATCATTGTTTATTTAATCAACATCAACTAATAAATTGTTTGAATTCATATTTTAAAAATTGTTTAACAGTAATTTATCATCCAAATAAATATTTTTCAAAATCTTCTTAAATACTTACCAAGTGATTGCTTACCATATCCACATTCATATTAATGTTTAGAAATTTATAAATCCAAATCCAGAATTCGAAATTGATAAATCAATAAAAACCTGAAAGCATTTTATAAAATTACATTTCAATACACCAATAAAATTTAACCACTCTCAAAATTGAAAAATAAAATCAAAAAATTCAAAACTTATAATCAAAGATGGCGTCTAATTAAAATCCCTTTATCATTAATATACATATTAACCATAGAAATTCGTATTTACACGGCCCAATAATTCTAATTAACGTTACTAAATTCTAAAATTTAGCAACATCTGTTTAAATCAACGAAAAAACCGTTAAAAAAATCAAATCCTAATTTTCTTGGTATAAACTTCCATTCCAAATCCAAATTGCCAAATTAAGTTTAACTTTTTTTTCAAAAAAAATTTCAAGGATTAATTCACTAACTCAAAACTATAGATTGATTAATGTCTATAAATTTCATAGTAATCGGCCATATTTTAAGTATCTTAATCACTTTGAAAAACAAATTTGAACATTCACAAAATATATCCTAAATTGAGAGTAAATATGAAATGTTCAAGTTTATATTTTCTGGAAAAAGATGTAATCGTCACCTAAAAATTTTAACTCCACAAACAATAATCTCTATCTAATGTTAAATAGCTAAATTGCACGAGAAATCGCTTTGTTTTTTTCTACTTTTTACCTATTTACCAACAGTAGTTTTCAACTCCTTTAAGCGATGGTTGAATGGAGGGCCATCGAGTAAGCTTGCGCCTACGGGTCTACGACGCCCTCACTTCCGGTTTCTTATTATTTATTTTTTTAATTTATTATTGTTTTTTAGATATATTTATCTATTAATTTAATTTTTATTTTTATTTTTAATATAAATTAATTAGGTTTCGTTTAATTTCTAGTAGATTATTTTTATCTTTGGAAATCTTCATCTAAAGCATCTTTTACTTATCTCTGATTCACGTCTCAACTAGTGAAGACTTTTTCAAGTTTTTAAAAGAATATTTGGTTTGATTATGTTTTAAAACATCGTTGCATTTATTAAGAAAGTTAAAAATTTGTTGAAAGGTCCGTGATTTTATGTAGTGGTAAAAGAAATAAAATAAATACACTTCTAATTTGTTTTATTAATTCAATTTAATATTTCGTAATTAGTAAAAAATATGAGTTTATTTATGGATTTACTGAAGTACATAAACTATTTAACAAGTAATTTTCTTCCTAATGCTGTATTAATTCAATTTGTATAGAAAATTGAAGTTTATGCACTCAAAAAATATCATAATTTATTTTTATACGAATTTTTCAATCAATAATTGATCTTGAAATTAATTCTTTCATTATTTCATTGGTTCCACCATAAAGACGTTGAGCTCTCGCGTCAACAAATGCACGACAAATTGGATATTCCCACATAAATCCCCATCCACCATGTAATTGCACACATTCATCAGCAACTTTATTCTGCATATCAGTTACCCTACAGTAAATAAAAAAATAATCAAAAAACTTTACTGTTAAGAGTTTTGATGTAAATTTGTACCAATATTTCGCCATAGCTGCTGTAACAACATCCAATTTTTTCTCTACATGTAATTCAATACATCGATCAACAAAAACTCTTCCAAGGGAAATTTCAGTTTTAAGTTCTGCTAATTTATGACGAACAGTCTGAAAATAATAATAAATAAATAATTAAATTAATAAAATTTCATTTTCTCAAAATATTCTCAGTGAATTTGTAATTTCCAAATTAAATTACTTGTAATTTTGATATTGGTTTTCCAAAAGCTTTTCGCTCTAAAACATATTTTTTAGTTTCTTCAAACATACTCTCGGCCGCTGCTGCACCAAGAATTGCAATCAAAAGTCGTTCTTGTTGTAATTCTTGCATTAAATAATAAAATCCACTATTTGCTTTTCCAAGTAATGCATTTGCTGGTACTCTACAATCCTCATAAAATAATTCAGCAGTATCCTACATAAATAGAAAATACATTTTAAAAACAATAAAATACGGTACTAAAAAAAAATTAATAAACAAAAAACCTGAGCTTTCAATCCCATTTTTTTCAGTATTTTCCCCTTTTTAAGACCAGGATTAGTTGCATCAACTAGAAAAAGACCAATACCATGAGCAGCACTTTTAGCATTTGGATCCATAACTGCAACAGTTATGACTACATCAGACATGAATCCGTTTGATATAAAAGTTTTCTGTCCATTTATTATATAATCTGACCCATCTTTACGTGCGTTTGTCCTAATTCCTTGAACATCACTAAAAATGAAAACAGAAAATAAAATATTTACATTTCATTACATTTTTTCTTTCTTTTTACCTTCCCGCTCCAGGCTCAGACATGGCAATAGCTCCAATCATTTTCCCTGATGTCAATGCGGGAATATATTTTCGTTTTTGTTCTGGAGTGCCAAGTTTAGCTATATAAGGCATTACAATATGACTATGTACAGCAAAACCAGGTCCAGAGGAATTAGAATATGATCTGAAATCAAATAAAAATAAAAATTAACTTCGGATTAATAGTATATTTTTTTTAATTTACTGTTCTTCCAAAACTACTGCTGCCATTTTAAAATCTCCACCAGTTCCTCCGATTTCAGTCGGTATATCTATACCTAATAAACCTAATTTTCCAGCTTTTTCCCATATCTATAATTATGTAGAATGTTTATTAAATATAAATAAATTAGTTTATTTTTGGTTTTTAATTTGTTTTTACTTCACGGCTAACTTTGCCTTCATTTTCCCATCTAAAAATACAAATGAAATTGATTTAATAATTTATTGCGTAATTTTGTATACAAAATAGTACAATAAAATAGCGTAAATTATACTTTTCATTATTAGGTTCAACTTCTTCCTTAAAAAACTTTCTAACTGATTGTCGAAAAATATCATGTTCTTCACCAAAAATCGGTCTTGTACCTATTTCTAAAAATGAATCAGCTTGGAAGGGTTCTCGTCGTGATGAATAAAACCTAAAAATATTAAAAAATTAAAAGTATCTCTTACTTGAAATAATTGTTTATGTTACCACATGTTGCCATATTAAATTTTCGCTTATCCCAAGTTGGCAACTCAATCAAATAACATCATCTTACCGATTTAATGATCCTGTAATCAAATTTTTGGGTATTTTAGCTCTATAAAGCTGTAAAAACAGTAAATTTGAAGTTGATTTGAATAATTTGAAGACGATCATGGCCGTAGATTTAAGATTGTAGTCAAGATATGATAACACGATTTTTAGTGTATATCTAAGCTAAAAAAAAATAAAAACTGATTAAAATTTTTAAAAATAACATGATTTTCAAAATTATGTTTATTTCTCATAATAAAACTTCAAACAATGACAAATTCACGTGCAGAAAAATAAACAGAAAATATCTTTATACGTAATCGATTTTTAAAAAATCGTAAATCAACGCAATTTAACGATTGTATTAAAGCACGATTTAATTAGTTATACTTACTTTTTTATAATTTCAGTAATTTAATTCCTAGATATTTGCAACCATATTTTCGAAAATAAATCAAGTGCTCATGTTACGTCCAAATTCCTTTCCCCAATACTCGATTTATTTTACAGTAAAAATCGAATACGGCTTACAATTTTCCTTACTCGGTGTCAGCACTCAAGGTTGTATGCAGTGTTGCCAGGTTTTCCCAGCATGAAATCGCAGGCCGCGCAGGCGCATGTCGCGGATCTGGGGGACTAGTAGCGA
>JAQFZN010000943.1:0-20690 GCA_034687075.1 Geophilus carpophagus | reverse complement strand
TTTAACATGATTATTTCCGTTATTTTAATTTTCTGTAAAATAAGGGACTTTTTTTTGTTAAAGAACGTAACTATTTCTGTATTTTTTAAAAACAGAAATTTATCTGTAGAAAAATAAGATTTTTTCCGTTTTATGAAATAATGGATATTTTACTGTTAAAATTTACAGAAAAACTCCTGTATTTTTACTGAAATTTTTTACAGTGTAGATAACCAACAGTACAGTAGTAAGTTCTTTAATTGTTCAATTATTTGTTATGATTTAAATATTTGTTAAAATCCAAAATCAGATTAAAACGGATAAGGCTGGTTCTCACTTGTGTTCACACTGGGCTGTAAGGCAGTGTATGATGCATTGTGGGATACTATTTTATATAACGTAAAGTAATGCAAGGACTCAACCACAACTTGATTTTAACCGCAATACAATGCAATTTTCATGCATCTAGCCAATCACAGCCCACTTCTAACTAACTGCTAATTTCTAATTGGCTACTTCTAACAAACGGCTAATTTCTAATTAGCTACTTCTAACTAACTGCTGCCATCATGTGTGAACACTTTTAAGTTGCATTGTTTTACTTTCTGTTTACATTCCTTACCTTTAGCCAAGTGAGAATCAGCCTTTATGCTGCAACATGTTTTCACAAGACTACCATAACAGTCATACCAAATTATATATTTTAATTCAGTTCAAAACTTCTAGTTTACTGAATTTTTGTCAAATTGTTGTCAAATGGCATCACACAATTAGTGAAGCACTGGACTTTGTGTAAATTCTTACGCTTTTGTATGGCTCCAGAGTTCCAAAAGTTTGAGAATTGCTGCTTTAACTAAAAGAAAATTTGCAGGAAAAATAACTTAATTATTTATCTTGGAAATTTAAAGGGCACATATTTTGCATCAATAATAACTTTTTTATTTATAGAAAAATCTTTATCAAATTTATTTAGATTATATAAAACCAGATTCTAAACAACTATTGAAATGTTCAGATTTTCTAAATTATTTTTAAAAAACTTTTTGTATTTACAACTCAGTCTTCTGAGGGTTAAATAAGTTTATCCTATCCAACAAATGTGGATCAACTGGATTTAGACTTGAAATTAGGTTGATGTTTTTTTAAGTTAATACCAAACCTTGATATAATTAAACCTTGTTGTAAATCTATATCTGTATTCCTCAAAGTTTTTTGTGTGTCTGTGTGTCTGTGTCCTATACACGGCTTCAATTTACATCCAAATACTTCTAATACAAGACTAGGTCAACAAAAAAGAAATTTTCAAAATTCGATCAAAGTTGGTTAAAAAAATTAATAAAAACCAATTTTGGTTAAATTAGTTTTATGGCTACCAGGAATTGAACTGATTGGCCACTTCACAGCTGGGTGGCCAGGTGGCTAGGATGGAATCTGATTGGCCACTCTTAGTACTGTTTACATACAATTTATTAATATTTTTAAGTATTAAATTAATAACAAATATCAATAAATAGTTAAATTAAAATGATTTTAAAATACACACATACCTCGCTTTACGGCCCAGACATGTATCGGAAAAGTTGGCCGTAAAGTGTAAAGCCGTATAACGAATCATTTTGCACACAGCATTTTTTTTGGCTGTTTAACGAAAATTGTAGGCCATAAATTGAAAAAGTGCCATAATTATAAAAGGCCGTTATAGCGAAATGCCGTATAAAGAGCGGCCATATAGTGAGGTATAGGTGTATTAATTCCTATTACAAATGTTTTTAAATCTGAGTGAAGCTGGGTTAATTAGCTAGTCTTACATATATCAATATGACTACATTGTTCATTAGATAAGATGACTGGTAAATCAGTCTTAAATGCAATTGCAAACTTACCTATATACATTGCTGAGTTTTTATTCTGTACATTGTCATCTATAAATGGAGTTCCAATGATATACATTGAAACACTACCAATATTACAAAATGATTGGGCAATGAGAAATATTATCCCAACAGCCCATATACTGGAACCTGAAGGAGCCATTAGTGATGCTGTACAATCTTCAGTACTAACTGTTGAATTTTGAGCACACAATGAATGCTTTGAAGTGCCATTGATAATATTATCCAATGGTGTTGGACTACCATATATATAATATGGCAATGCAAATAAATTATTACCAATGCCCATAAAAAGCAAACAAATTGCTAAACCATAAGGTCTGTGGGTTTTTGTGGTAACTATTAAACCAGTAATAAAACCAGTAAACAGACTGATTACTTCTCCCGCACTTAAAATTGTACCAAACACTTGACTTGGTAATTGAAAATGGGATTCAATACTGGTTAAAGTTCCAATTAAATAAAAGAAAAACATTCCCTGCACTATGTTTAGAAAGCCATAGCAGAATGCAAACACTTTTTTAGTAGCCAATTTGTGGGCCCATGAAGGCCTGTAGCATAAAAGTAAGTGACAGGTTTCATCTTTTGAGTGAGTTCTGAAAGAAGAGGACTTTTTATAATAATGGAATAAAATTTATTTGAGATATTACCCTTTATGTTGAGACTCCATTTTGATTGTTTGTTGTTGTTCAAATGATGAAGTAGATATTATTTATGTAAATTTGCTTGTTTTTTAATAAATTATGCAACTTGTGAGAACTATATGTATGTAATTAGAAACAATGGGATTAATTTCATAATAAAAAATACAATGTCAAGGATTTTCAAATACTCCCTCTGTTCCAAAATAAATGCGAAAAAACGGTTTTTTTTTCTGGATTATAGGCAAAGAACAGCCGCAAATCTAATTGCATAATCAGAAAACCCACTAAAAATGTCACACACATGTTTTCAAACCAATTAAATTGACACAATGATGGATGAGATATTTAGCACTAGAATTCACATGATTTTAATTAAATCAAAATCGCACCTGCTGCACTGCGAATATGTTGTCTGAGACTGCATCTTTGACTGAACCAAGTAGTCAAGAGACCTCCAGGCAGAATTTATCAACGGATGAAAGGTCTGTTGTTGTTTTCTTATTGCAAAGACAAATAGACAGAAAATTATGGGAAAATGCAATTTCTGAAGCTGTTGAATTTTTCAATGTTTATCAAGCTACTATTTATCGGATATGGAAATTAGCAAGAGTAAATATTGCCAATGGTAATTTTTCATGCAATGTTGCTTTAAAAAAATGGTAATTGTGGTAGAAAGCGAAAAAAATTGGTCGGAACAATTGGCAAAAATGAAGGAAGTTCCACTAAATCAAACAGGAATGTTAAGAAGCTTCTCTTGTACTTTAGGATTAGTAATTTCATAAAACTCTTGATAAGCACCATTCATTGCTTTATTTATATATTTAATTGTAATTTTCGCAATTATTATGGAACAAAATTTTGGATCATTTTTTGCATTTATTTCAGAACAGGGAGTAATAAATTTTCTAGTAAAGTGGTTTTAGCATTTGACAATGTAAATAAATGCTTTTTTCATAATGTTTTTGGAGTTTTATTAAGACTATTATTAATTATAAAATATCATGTAAATGTAAGATAAGTTCATGCCTTATAACTACAATATGGAAGAATAAATATGGATGAACTTTTAAACTTTTGAACTTTTCGTGCATTAAAAAAACATTTGTTATTTTAAAATTAAGTAGCAAATACTCACTTATGTTTCTCAGTCGTATACCTTGTTGAAAAATACGTATACTTGACAAGTCATCTTCGATTTTAAATATTATAATTACATTAAAATATGTAATTCTACAGAAGCGGATAGGAATCCGCACGCCTTCTGCCCTTGTAATGCGCTTGAGCACTCAAGTGTAACCTCAGAATTAAGGATGAAAGTTGGTTTTATATAAAGATAAAATCGCCACGTGGTGGCGCAATACAAACAACACATTATGCATTATCAATTGAAAGTGAATATTGAGAAATTGTAAAATTGTAAATAAATAACTAATAAAAATATACTTTTTCATTATTGTTTATTATACAAAACTATTTACCATTTTTATGTTTATTTACTTCTTCAACAATATCATTAGTAACATTGACATTATCGTCATCGCAATACAATTGTACTTTGTCTTTGGCAAACCACCAAAACAATCCATCCCAAATTGCAGATATACCAACACAAATTGCAGGTACAATAATAATGCCTGTACGAAGAGAATCCATGTCGTATACGTTACATGCACCAGTACGACCACATTGTTCGCCCCATACTTTACATGATCCATCAACTAAAGCTGAAAATACTACTGGACATGGAATAAAAGCTGGAAAAATATATTGTGGATCAATTTGAATTATTTACTAGTAACTATTCACTCACATACCAAATAAACCTAAAAATGATGAGAACAAAGCAGTGGCAACGGTCTTATCTCGAGGATCCACACACCTAATACAAAATGCTGTAAAAACTTTAAACTTAACTTTATAATTTCCATTTTTTCTTTTACCTGAGCACAAATACAGTGCTTCCAATAATATCCACAGATAAGCACAATTTACTGATAGCTACTAACAGCAAATATATGATTTTCTCTGGACACCCAATTTGACATATTGATGCTGTAGCAAATCCTCCATTTACAATACATGAACAGTTTATTAAAATTGTATCCTGTAATAGAAAACAGAAGAATTTAATTTGTGCTTTGTATGGAAGTCAGTAAGTGCTGTTACTTGTTCAGAATTGCCAATTGTATTCAAACAACCAGCATGACAAGCTGAGTAATACGACAAACCATCAGATCCACAGATTGGCGAAAAAACGGCTTCTGAGCAATCACAAATTACATCCTCACATTCCGGAACACTAAACAGATTTATTTTTGATTAAAGTGAATATCTTTTGTTCTAAATTTGCATACCTGCTGCCACTTCCTAAAATGCTAGTTTTATCACACTGTAGAGCTGCTAAACTTGCTATGATAATAGATTCTAAGGTTTTGCAGATTGCTATCATTCCACCTAAAGTTTTTGCTGAGGGTCGGAATCGTTGCATGATGAACCCGATAATGAGAAGACCAATAACAGATGGCAATAAAAATACAACACCTACAAATACGTGTGTAAAATAGTCACTGTATTTGAATAAAGGGAGATTTTAAAATACCTATCATCAAACTTGCTTGTGATGAAGTCACATGAAACTCGTGTTCAAGATACTTTGGTGTGTACATTGTAAAACCATCTAAAGCAAACCATAAAAAAGTGGCACTTAATGTTCGCAACCAAAGCAACCGATTGCAACCGATGCGACGAATACTTGAAATCATTTCTGAAATAGATCACATTTCTTTTTTTAAAATAAGTTTTAATAGGGGTGTGCAATTAGAGTTTCCAATCGAGTACTCGGGTACTCGATTACTAGAAGATTTTTTTGAGTAATGAAGTACTCGAATACTCGAAATAAATTCCTCGAGTAATTGAGTATTTTTTTAAAATTTTTATGGTATTTTTTTAATTTTTTGTAATTTTCTGGTATTTTTCTAATTTTTCTGATATTTTTTTAATTTTATATTTTTTCATATTTTTTAATAATTTTCTAAACATCTTGATGTTTTTCTAAACATTCTGATATTTTCTAATTATTTTCTTATTTTTTGCGATTTATATTGCAATTTGTGAAAAGTGGGATTTTGCAATTTATTGCAAAATATCGCAAAATTCAGAATATTGCATCGCAATATTTTTAGAAGGATATTGCACACAGCCCTACTTTTAAGCCAAAAAATTGTGTTTAGTGTGTTATTTACCCTGAAATGAAGGGATGTTTGTTGAAACTTTATCTATTTCAATTATTTCATGAGTATTTGTCATTGGTTTTCGTTCTTCCATATCCATTTTCATTGCTGGTGTAATTTTTTTCGATAGCAAACGTCGAGGAAATTGGGCAATCATAAAAGCCGTTAAAATAGCAAGCCAACCAGTAAACACATATCCTATCCACCAAGCTCCAACCCAACGAGGATCATGGGAATCAAATGGTGGTGTAGCTATAACAGTTAAACATTATAAATTGTAAATTAATTATTAACATTATATGATAATAAATACTACACTATATTGTACTTTTAGGATCGACATGTATTGTGAGGCAATATGAACACAACATAGAACCAATTATAGGACCAATTGTGCGAATACTGGCTGTCAAAGCTAGAAGAAACAAGTTATTGACTATAATCACTTGAAATGCATTGCTAAATTATGTATTTAGTGTAAATAATTATTGACAAGAAGTAATAAATATAACTTAGACTTACCTAAAATTACACATTTTTAAACAGTTTTCACACACTTTTACTTTTTTTTTTTACAGTTTTTACACATTTTTTACACTTTTTCACACATTTTTCACACACTTTTACACATTTTTAAACATTTGAACTAATTTTTACACACTTTAACAAATTTTACACAGATTTTGTAAATTTCTTGCAAGTGGCATAAATTTAACTTAGACTTACCTAAATACATTGGTGAATTCTTATTCTGTACATTATCATCTATAAATGGTGTTCCAATAATATACATTGAAACATTACCAACATTACAAAATGATTGAGCTATAAGAAATATTATACTCATAGCCCAAATACTCGAACCAGGAGGTGCTAACAATGATGTTGTACAATCTTCAGTATTAATTGTAGAATTTTGAACACACAGTGAATGTGTTGAAGTTCCATTGACAACATTCTCTAATGGAATTGGACTTCCCCACATATAATAAGGCAATGCAAATAAATTATTGCCAATACCGATTAAAAGCAAACAAATTGCTAAACCATACGGTCTGTGAGTTTTAACAGTAACAATTAATCCAGTAATAAAACCAGTAATAAGACATGCTACTTCTCCCACACTTAAAATTGTACCATATACTTCACTGGGTAACTGAAAATGGGATTCAATACTGGTTAAAGTCCCTATGAAATAAAAGAAAAATATTCCTTGCACTATGCTTAGAAAGCCATAACATAATGCAAATACTTTTCTTGTGGCCAATACACGAGCCCATTGAGGCCTAAAGCATAAAAATAAGTGACAGGTTTCATCTTCCAATTCAAGTCTGAAATTATTATTATATTATACAATTAAAGTCCTAAATATTAAGATATTTGTTAAGTTAAATTGAATTTACTGCGTGTTTTCTGACTCCATGTTGTTTGATTGACCAATGTGTGATTTCTATTTATTTTAATATGTTTTTGTTACTTATTTGTCAAGATAATGTCACCTACGTAATCAATAAGTAAATAAATTTCTAATATACTTGTTTTTTATTGATAAGTATTAAACAAATATGCTCAATATCAATAGTATCCTACTTTAACACGTGTCCTTGGAAATAATTTTCTGAATGACTTGCTAGTTTCTTGGCATCAAATAAAACAAACTGAACTTGCCTATTTATTTAATTAATGGGTCACCTTCAATTACGACTGAAGAAAAATAAACTCAAGTGTAATTTTAATACCACATGGGTAATATTTAATTGCATTTAGTTAAGAGAGGAAGAAAATAATTGCATAATTCTAAAAATTATGAACTTTGAGATGAAGGACATTTATGATGTTTAAATGAATTAATTTTATAATAGCAATTAAAATGTACATGAGTTAATCACATACATTTAAGACGAATCATCAATCATGTTTGTTAAGATTAATATTTAACACATTTGCAATTAATGATTTACTTAAGTTATTTTTTTTAATTCAATTGTAAATAAAATTAAAAGAATAATAAAAAATAATAAGCTAATTTGTTTATTGTGTAATTTAATTATTCAGTTTTTGTTTAAATTCCTCTTCAACAATTTTATTATTTACATTATCAACATCACAATACAATTCTACTTGGTCTTTTGCGAACCACCAAAATAATCCATCCCAAATTGCAGATATCCCAATACAAATTGCAGGTACGATAATAATTCCTGTACGAAGAGAATCCATGTCGTATACGTTACATGCACCAGTACGACCACATTGTTCGCCCCATACTTTACACGAGCCATCAACCAAAGCTGAAAACACTAATGGACATGGAATAAAAGCTGGAAAATAAATTGTTATAAAATATCTAGATATTTACTAGTATTATATACAACAACATACCAAATAAGCCTAAAAATGCAGTTAACCAGCCTGTAGCCATAGTCTTATCTCGAGGTTCCACACACCTTAAAATGATTTTAATTATAACATTACAAGTTGTAAATATTGATCAAGTAGTCAAAATACCTGAGCACAAATACTGTGCTTGCAATAACACCCATTGAGAAACACAATTTACTGAGAGCAACTAACAGCAAATATGCAATTTTCTCTGGACACTCAATTTGACAAATAGATCCAGTAGCAAATCCTCCATTTACAATACATGAACAGTTTGTAAGAAATGTGTCCTATGATAGAAGAAAAATAAAATTGCATTTTACAATGCAGAGAAATGAGTAAGTCATGTTACTTGTTCTGAAATGCCACTGGCATTCATACAACCAGCATGACAAGCTGAATAATATGACAAACCATCAGATCCACAAATTGGTGAGAAAACAGCTTTTGAGCAATCACAAATTGCACTTTCACATTCCGGAACACTAAACAGGATTATTATTAATTAAAGGGAATATGTTTGATGATTTATACGCAGTAAATACCTGCTACCACTTCCTAAAATGGTGGTTTTGTCACACTTTAAGGCTGCAAGACTTGCCATTAGAAGAGCTTCCAAGAGTTTGCTTATTGTCATTACTCCACCTAAAGTTTTAGTTGATGGTTGGAATCGTTGCATAAGAAAACCCATAATGATAAGACCGATAACAGATGGCAATAAAAATGCAACACCTTCAAATGTTTGTAAATTAGTCATGAGGGAGTGATTTTGTGTCAATTTCTTACCTGTCCACAAGCTTGCTTGTGATGATGTCACGTGAAACTCATGTTCGAGGTATTTTGGCGCGTATATCGCAAAACCATCCAGTGCAAACATAACAAAAGTTGCACTTAAAGTTATCAACCAGAGCAACCAATTGCTCACAATTTGGCGAACACTTGAAATCATTTCTGAGTAGAAAAACAGTGCCAGAGATGAATTTTTGTCTAATTTTGGGGCAAAGTGTGTTATTTACCCTTAAGTGAAGGAATAGTTGTTGAAGCGTTATCTACTTCTATTTTCTTGTCAGTGTTTGGTATTGTTTTCTTTTCTTCCATATCCATTTTCATTGCTGGTGTAATTTTTTTCGATGGCAAACGTCGAGGAAATTGGGCAATCAAATAAGCCCATAAAATAGCAAGCCAACCAGTAAACACATATCCTATCCACCAAGCTCCAACCCAACGAGCATCATGGGAATCAAATGGTGGTGTAGCTGAAATCAGTAACAAAATGTGGTATAAACAACAAAAAAATCTTTATTGCAAGTGATCATGTACTTACTATTAGGATCTACATAAAATGTAAGAAAATATGAACTCAGAATTGAACCAAATATAGGACCAACAGTGCGAATACTGGTCATCAAGGCTGGAACAAAGTTATTTAAATTTAAATAAAAATTTGAAATGTATAAAAACATTGTGTTTGTACTGTAAGCTTCAAATTATTTAACATTTTACACATTTTTATACATTTGAACTAATTTTTACACACTTTTACAAATTTTACACAGATTTTGTAAAATTTCTTGCAAGTGGCATAAATGTAACTTAACAGGAGTTCACAACTGGTGTCACTCTTGGATTTTAACTAAACTTGGTAGGATTGTAGCCCATAATCTAAATAGCGGGGGGAAAAAATTTGGGGAAGTAATGAACAGGGGGAGGAAACTTAGGGGGGAAATAGTTTTCTGTCTATGGAGACCGCTAACCAGAAGCACATGGCCTTATTGTTTAACTGTTTAACTAATTGATCAAAGATCAATTAGAAGGTCTTGCTTTGGGGTTACGGGAATGTGCCACTACCAGGACATGCCAAAGCCTTGACGGTCCTGGTTGCTTCCCACCAGATGTGTGACCAGTGTCCTGCACCTTGCTGATTGATTTGCAGATCTTTGTCACACTCCAGAGCCCTCCTGGTTAACGTGTGAGCAGATCAACAACAATCACACACTTAATTCAATTACAAATAAAAATTTAAAAAAACACAACTAACCTTTTTGAAGTCTTGAAGCAAACTGACTCACTAACGCTCTTCACGCTCTCTTCTCACTTTTAAACAACTTAACAGCACCATCCTTCACTCTTCCATTGACTTTACACAGAAAACTATTTCCCCTGTAATTTTTCTCCCCCTGTTCATTACTTCCCCAAATTTTACTCCTTGCTATTTAGATCATGGGTTACAATCCTGCCAAGTTTAGTCAAAGTCCAAACGTGATACTGGTTGTGAACTCCTGTTTAGACTTACCCAAATACATTGGTGAATTCTTATTCTGTACATTATCATCAATAAATGGTGTTCCAATGATATACATTGAATTATTACCAACATTACAAAATGATTGACCAATGAAAAATATTATTGCAACAGCCCAAACACTCGAACCAGGAGGTGCTAACAATGATGTTGTACAATCTTCAGTATTTACTGTAGAGTTTTCAACACACAGTGATTGTGTTGAAGTGCCATTCACAACATTCTCTAAAGGAATTGGACTTCCCCATATATAATATGGCAATGCAAATAAATTATTGCCAATACCCATTAATATCAAACAAATTGCTAAACCATAAGGTCTGTGGGTTTTTGTAGTAACAATTAAGCCAGTAAGAAAACTGGTAATAAGGCATGTTACTTCTCCCACACTTAAAATTGTACCATATACTTCACTGGGTAATTGAAAGTGAGATTCAATACTGGTTAAAGTTCCTATTAAATAAAAGAAAAATATTCCTTGCACTATGCTCAGAAAGCCATAGCATAATGCAAATACTTTTCTTGTGGCCAATTTACGGGCCCATGAAGGTCTAAAACATAAAAATAAGTGACAGGTTTCATCCTCTAATTCAAGTCTGAAACAAATTATATGTCATAATTATAAAATATGAAATAATTATGTAGTAAATTTAATTTACTGTTTGTTTTCTGATTCCATGATATCTTGTGATTTAATTGACTTCAAGTTAGTTAACTGATAGAGTAAAACAAGAACTGTAACTTGTTATTTATAAGTATTACGTAAACACACTTACTGTTATCAGTATCCACGTTGACACTTGTTCTTAGAAAAGAGTTGACTGAAAGACTAAGCAGTAATTCTTAAACTTGCTTGTACTTAAATAGGTCACCTTAAATTGTCTCGCGCATGCGTCATTGTGACTAAAATAAAATAAATTTAAGACTATATATACTACTCCAGGAATTGTATTTCGTTGCATTCAATTGTAAAAGAAAAACAAAATAAAAAAAAATAGAAAAAACTTCTATGACGATTTATATTTATGTAACTGAAGTGTACAATATTTATTATAATTAATGGATTAATGGATTAATTTTATCTCGTAATGACAACTTACTGATATTAATCAAATCTGCAGGCAATGTATTCATTCATTCTGAAATTGATAGAGGAGTTGTTTACTTTTGGCTGTAGGTGGCGCCTGGTTGTCTGTTTCTGTTCTCGTTATAGCAGTGGTTTCCAACCAGTAGGTCGATGCCCACTTTGGAGTCACGAAAGGCTTCCAGGGGTTTGCGAAGGACGAAGGCTGCCGAGGGCGTTAATATTTTTAATTATGGAGAAAAAGCGCAAATATTCGGATGTATTTTTAAAGAAAAAGGGGTTGCGACTTCAAAATGGTTGCATAAGCATGATTTCAAATGTAATTACGCTGAAAAATAATATTTTATGTAAGAGGATGAGAATCCGCACGCTTCACACCCTTGTATTGTAATTGAGCACTCAAGTGAAACCTCAGAGTTGAGAATAAAAGTTGTTTTCACAAATACATAAAATCGCCACAAGGTCACTCACGAAAACGATCACGTGACAAAGTAAATTTTGAAAAAAGTAAATAAAATAATTGAATGTAATAATAAGATTTTAAACTTAAATAAATAATTAAAAAGTCTTTTTATTTTTTATTAATAGTGTTTGTTTATTGAACAATTCAATTATTCAGTTTTTGTTTATTTTTCTCTTCAACAATTTCATTGTTAAAATTAATATTATCAACATCGCAATACAGTTGTACTTTGTCTTTGGCAAACCACCAAAATAATCCATCCAAAATTGCAGATACCCCAATACAAATTGCAGGTACGATAATAATACCTACACGAAGAGTATCCATATCGTATGCATTACATGCACCAGTACGACCACATTGTTCGCTCCATACTAAACACGATCTATCAACCAAAGCTGAAAATACTATTGGACACGGAATAAAAGCTGGAAAAATAAATTGCAGATCAATTTGAATTAATCACTAGCAACTATTCACTCACATACCAAATAAGCCTAAAAATGATGCGAACAAAGCTGTGGCAACGGTCTTATCTCGAGGATCCACACACCTAATACAGAACTTTATAATTTAACTTTATAATTTCCAATTTTTCTCTTACCTGAGCACAAATACAGTGCTTCCAATAATATCCACAGATAGGCACAATTTACTGAGAGCTACTAACAGCAAATATATGATTTTCTCTGGACACTCAATTTGACATATGGATGCTGTAGCAAATCCTCCATTTACAATACATGAACAGTTTGTTAAAATTGTATCCTGTAATAGAAAACAGAAGAATTTAATTTGTGCTTTGTATGGAAGTCAGTAAGTGCTGTTACTTGTTCAGAATTGCCAATTGTATTCAAACAACCAGCATGACAAGCTGAGTAATACGACAAACCATCAGATCCACAGATTGGCGAAAAAACGGCTTCTGAGCAATCACAAATTACATCCTCACATTCCGGAACACTAAACAGATTTATTTTTGATTAAAGTGAATATCTTTTGTTCTAAATTTGCATACCTGCTGCCACTTCCTAAAATGCTAGTTTTATCACACTGTAGAGCTGCTAAACTTGCTGTGATAATAGATTCTAAGATTTTGCAGATTGCTATTATTCCACCTAAAGTTTTTGCTGATGGTTGGAATCGTTGTATGAGAAAACCCATAATGATAAAACCGATGACAGATGGCACTAAGAATGCAGCACCTGTTTAAATGTAGTATATTTATTTATTTTTATCAATTTACATTGATTTTATTATTATTTTAATACGATTCGATTGAAATCGACTTTATACCTGTCATCAAACTTGCTTGTGATGATGTCACATGAAACTCGTGTTCAAGATACTTTGGTGTGTATATTGTAAAACCATCTAATGCAAACCATAAAAACGTACCACTTAATGTTCGTAACCAAAGCAACCGATTGCAACCGATGCGCCGAATACTTGAAATAATTTCTGAGATAGATGACAGTTATTACTTGTTTCAAGCCAAAAAATTGGGTTTAGTGTGTTATTTACCCTTAAGTGAAGGAATAGTTGTTGAAGCCTTATCTACTTCTATTTTCTTGTCAGTGTTTGGTATTGTTTTCTTTTCTTCCATATCCATTTTCATTGCTGGTGTAATTTCTTTCGATAGCAAACGTCGAGGAAATTGGGCAATTATAAAAGCCGATAAAATAGAAAGCCAGCCAGTGAGCACATATCCTATCCACCAAGCACCAACCCAACGAGAATCATGATTATCAAATGGTGGTAGAGCTGTAACAAGTAATAAATATGACTGTAAATTTACTATAAATCTTATATGATAGTGTTATACTATACTATTAGGACTGACGTATACTGTAAGACAATATGAACTCAATAAAGATCCAAATATAGGACCAACAGTGCGAATACTGGCCATCAGAGCTGAAAGAAAAATGATTATGTATGAAATTTTTGAAAACATCGACTCGAATTCTCATTCTAGTTATCAAAGCTGGATCAAAGTTATTAAATTTTAAATAGAATTTTGGAATGTATATAAACATTGTGTTTGTACTGTAACTTACACATTTTTACATATTTTTACACATTTTTTTACATGTTTACACATTTTTACATATTTTTACACATTTTTTTACATGTTTACACATTTTTACAAATATTCCACAGATCTTGTAAAATTTCTTGCAAGTGGCATAAATGTAACTTAGACTTACCTAAATACATTGGTGAATTCTTATTCTGTACATTGTCATCAATAAATGGTGTTCCTATAATATACATTGAAACACTACCAACATTACAAAGTGATTGACCAATCAAAAAAATTATTCCAATAGCCCAAATACTCGAACCAGGAGGTGCTAGCAAAGAAGCTGTACAATCTTCAGTATTTACTGTAGAATTTTGAACACACAATGAATGTGCTGAAGTGCCATTAACCACATTGTCTAAAGGAATTGGACTTCCCCATATATAATACGGCAATGCAAATAAATTATTACCAATACCCATTAAAAGCAAGCAAATTGCTAAACCATAAGGTCTGTGGGTTTTAACAGTAACAATTAATCCAGTAATAAAACCAGTAATAAGACATGTTACTTCTCCCACACTTAAAATTGTACCAAATACTTGACTGGGTAATTGAAAGTGGGATTCAATACTGGTTAAAGTTCCTATCAAATTAAAGAAAAATATTCCTTGTACTATGTTGAGTAATCCGTAGCATAATGCAAATATTTTTCTTGTGGCCAATACACGGGCCCATGAAGGCCTGAAACATAAAAATAAATGACAGGTTTCATCTTCCAATTCAAGTCTGAAAGAAATTTTATGTAATAAATATTAGATACAAAAATATCTATTTAGTAAACTTAATTTACTGTTTGTTTTCTGATTCCATGATGTTTTTTGATCTGGAGTGAAATAAAAATTGCAACTTGTTATTCATATGTATTAAATAAATGCATTTAATATTATCAGTACTTCACGTTGACACTTGTTCTTGTAAGCTTATTCCTGAGATTAATGGGTCACCTTCAATTGCCCTCTGCATGAGTCATTGTAACTGAAGTAAAAATAAACTTAGAATAACTAACCCCAAGTTTAAAATTTAATCGAATTCAATTAAACATAGGAAAGTAATTTTTTAAATGTAAATAAAAAATATAGTTATGTAAAGAGCATTTATAATGATTAAAGAAAAGAATTTAATGTAAAATATAAATTATAAATAATTGTTTACTTGACAAAACTTACTGATATTAGCCAAATCTGCAAAACTCAGTCTGAAACAGCACTAAATATAGCGCACCAATGACAAAGAATGTCTAATTTTGGCCATTGATGGCATTTAGTAGTGTTTTTATGTTCTCTTTAAGGCTGTAAACATTCGACTGAAAATAATATCAAATGTCCAAGACAGTTTATACATGTTTAATGTTAGTCTGTTTTTTTTATCTGTTTCTTTACTCTGCCTCTGCTTTGTTCTGTTGTGTTATTGTCCTTGACACTTTCTATTAAGTAATGAAAATTTGCATGCACCACTTTATTGCGCCATTCAATTAAATACAAAGACTAGAGCATAGTTACTTTTTAAATTTTATTATTTCGGAATAAAAATCTTAGCAAACCACCATTACTCATTGACCTATTTATTCCCTAATTCTTACCAAGAAGCTACATTTATGTTGTAATGTATAAAACCTGGAAATGATTTTATTTCTTTTTAATTAATTAATGTATTTATTTGTACGTTTGAATTTTTTTTGTGTAATTTAATAAGTGAAACATTGTTTAGTAACAAGAAATTAATAAGTTAAAGGATGTTTTATCATATGACCGTCACTCGCCTGACCATCAGGTTTTGGCATGATTTCGAGGCGAGGGAGACGGAGCATAATAAGAACTGACTCCGAGACATGCTACTAATTAATTTCTTGTCATTTATAATTTATTTTCACATAATGATTAGTTTTTTGTATATTTGATTTTTAATAATAATAATTCTGACCATGTCAGCACATCTTTAATTTTTCACGCTACTTTTTAATGTAGCAATTATAGCAATTATAGCAATGTTATTTTAAATGCTTAAATACTTGCAAAATATTGACCTCGATTTTAGAATTAAATTCCAAGTAAATTAATTTATTAATATCATTCATACATTAATTAGATAAATTAATAGATTAAGTTATAAATTCTAACAACATTAATCAGATTAATTTATTAATTCTGTGTCAGCTTGTATTTTACTTTATTTTGCCACTGCAGATAAATTTTTTTTTCATTCATATTTACAAAATTAAAAAAAAAATTGGATTTGGTTTTCTAATTTAAAACAAAATGTTGTTTTCTTATTTAATCGCATAAATAAATGGTTTGAGTAAAGGTTTCCTCACTCTCAGGGCCATTTCTAGGTGTTTTGCCACCTTAGGCAGAAATTGAAGAATGCCACCTTCTTCCTTTTACTACCATCACTCTCTAAAACAATTTTATGTTTTAATTTTTCATTTATTTCATGTTTTTTCTCCTAAATCAAAGCTTAGTTGAGGTGAATAAATTCAGGTATTTTTTGTCTGCTTACATTTTCAACAATCATTCCGATAAAATAATTTTACAACAATGTTTTTCTAGGATAATTTTTTGTAATCTACAACTTTCTAATTGATAGTTTTGCTCTATCTCTAATACAGAAAAAGTTATAACTACAATGAAGCACATCTGGTGGTCAAAAATTATTTTCATGACTACCATTTAATTCTTAACTTTCTTATTCATATTAGCTTGTTTAAACAGAATTTTGATAACTTTCATCGTTTGCAAATTATTTAATTGGAACACTTATCACTGAACACCCTGTATACTTAATTGAGCCTCATAACCTAGTAATAATTGTGGTGTTGGATTTTTCTGGGTTGGTGCCCCATCAATAAAATGTACAGAGCAAACCTATCAATAAAAAAGTTAATTTTAAAAATTTATATTTAAGTAAAGTATTAATTAATTTACTCACTACTGAACATTTAATAGGATTAAAATATTTTCTGTTTAATTTCTTTATCCATTCTTGTTTAAGATCAGGATCTTTAGGAAAGGAATGCAATTTAAATGGAACTAAACATGGACAAATTCTAGGTTTGATTCTGTGTTCACTGCAGACATCTGCACAAGAGTTTCCACAACTATTTTTGTATGGCATTTTTATAACCAAACTATTAAACTGCAAGTTTATCAAACTGCAAGTTAAACAACCTACTGCATTTTATGATAATTGTTGGGTCTCAAAACAATATTCTAATCCTATTTCATCAATAATCTATGAAAACTTACCAAAAGTAAATGTTTTTTCCATTGTTTAAATCAAATGTTGAAAAAATCGTACGATTAACTGTGTAGTGACACAGTGTTGTAATGGTGGCACTACCATGTTGCCACCTAGCGGATGTTTACATGAAGCTCCTCTGAAAACTTGTGAATAATAAAAAAAATTTCAATTCATTTTTAAAAATACAAGTTATAAAGTAATTTACAACCTGAAGAGATGTTCCTTGAGTGCCATGAATGAATTGTTCTAGTACAAAATTGTTAGATTCAAATATAAAAGTTGACAATGACCACAAAGGACCCCAATGTTCAGTATTCAAAGCTAAATGAAGAAGTTGATGTATATACTCTGTATTTGTCAGTGGAAGAGGTCGCTTTACTTAATCCCATGCACTTTATTATCCAAAGATAACCAATCACCCACATTATGAAATAAGATAAGATGTTATCTTACTTTGCACTCACATTTAAAAGCCCTGCCCTTTATATGGGGTTTGTACATCTCGCCGACCAAACGTATGGTCGACCATACGTTTAGTCGACACATACGTTTTGCCGACATCACATGTTACGTAATGTACGTTTAGCCGACGCACGAACATTACCAACTTATGATCTACAGCCATTGAGGAAATAGTTTTAGTCATGGCATCTATTTTCCAAACATATTCATTTAAAATAAGATTTTTATTGTTAAGAAATAAAGAAACTTCTTCCTTTTCTTTTTCCAAAGTTTCAATTTTTTAATCAGTTCTTTTCAAAATATCTGTTTTGTCTTTCTCCAACGCCATTGTCTTCTCTGTGAGCAATTTCTGTGACTTCAGAACTTCTAACTGCGATAGTTGCAATTTGTCAGCTTCTAAATTTGCAACTATAGCAGGCATTGATTTCATATTTCCTTCCAATTCCTTCACTTTACTGTGTGCACTCTGTTTAAATTCGATTATTTCATGTAAAATTTGCATTTTTGATTTTTTTCCATTTCTTTGATTTTTTTCATTTTTTTGATTTTTTTTGGTCGACGATTTGTCCCCCTCCATTTTTGTCGACCATTCATCAGTTGACCATTTGTGGTCGACCAATTGTGGTTGGCGAATCGTCAGTTGACGATTCAAACCGAGTCCCTTTATACAGCAGCCATTTTCAACAACACCATGTGCAAGAAGAAATCAAGGAAACTATTTTAGTTTCATTTTATTTATTCTAATTTTAAAGGTAAATATTTTTGTAATATAAATCAGGTTTGTTATAGATATTAATATTCTTAAATATTATTTTTGAATTATTTGAATTTTTATTAATTTCGATGAATGTTTTAATAATTATTTTCAATTGCCTCTAGAGGCAATTGAATTAAATTTAACTTTTATTATTTATATATTTTTTTTCTATTATATTTGAAAAGTTTTGGTAATTTATTTGAATAGTGAAGTAATTGATTGGTATATTATTAGTTTTGTGCAAGTATTTATTCAGATTTTCTTAATTATTATTTATATTACAATTTTTAGCATAATGGACACAGGAAAATTCATGCTGTTATACTGGATTGAAGATGACACATAGTGTTAAAAATGTAAATAAAATAGATTTTAAAAAATGCAAAATATATTCATTAGATCACCTTCAAGCTGACCAACTAGTAACAGCTGAATATAAAAATCTGACAAAAAATTGGGGTTTTTTAAGTGCAGTGTTATGAACCTTGGTGGTAAGTATTATAATAATAATAATTGAAACACAGTACTTAATTAACTTTTTTTTAGACAAAGTTTGCTTAGACAAACAACTAAAGGAGTATACAGTGGACTATGAAGTAAATACAACCCCAGAACCTAGAAATAAAGATTTTAGAAAATTTAGAGAGTATGAAATATAAAAAAAATAAAAATGAACTGTCTAAGGTATGTAATACTAATAACATTTACATATATAATTAATATATATATTTTTTCTTAATAGAATAAAAATGAGAAGATATTAATACAAAAATGTAAAAGAAAAGCATCATAAATGATGCAAAATGAATTCTTTGATAATGAGAATGAGCAATCATCAAATGATTCTATTTCTATGGTATGTAATTAAAGATTTTTATGTTTTAAGATTTTACATTTTTTAAACTAATATTTCAGGAAGAAATTCCAACAGGAAAGCAAACTTTGGAATCTATACTACAGATGAATGAATTTGAAGAGAAATATATCGGAGAAAGAAAAAAAAATAAAATTTTAGGTGAGGAAAATAGAGAACTTAAACAAAGAATTGAACAAATTGAAAGTAATTTCACATATACTGTATATTTGACTAAACTCAAATTTTGTTTATGTCAAAAATTTCTGTAAGACTGACAGTTAGCCAGAAAGTTAATACCAATTATATTTAAGAAGAATGCACTTGTAACATGTTCAGTGTGTGGTAAAGCTCCTAGAGGAACTAAAAAACCTGATGTTATTTGCCCACCTTTGCACCCGTGAGCACTTAAGACAATTCTTGGTAATATTTAAAAATTTAATAACTTCTAAAATTATATTTTAATTATTTTTTTCTTACAAATTTTGTAGCTATCCAGTTCAATCTTTCAAAGATGTCACATTATCTGAATTAAGTAAAGAACACAATACTCATTGTAAGGATTAAAATGTTTAATAAAATTTTTTCAAAAAAAAACTTTTTTTAAGTTGCTTGCTTTACAGAATACCAAATTATTATTCTTAAACAAGTTATTAATATATCTAAATATGATTTTATACATCTATGTATAATTTAATACATCTATGTTTGATATTATACACTATATCAATATCTGACTTTATATGTTTATATATGGTTTTATATGGGTATATATGATTTTATAGGTCTATATATTGTATGGTTTTATAAGTCTATATATAATTTAACATATCTATATATGATGATATATATCCATATCTGATTTTATATGTCTGTATATGATTATATTTAGCCTTATATGGACATATAAAACCAATTCTTTATATGGCTATATATAACTTAAATTTAGCCATATATGGCCATACTGATTTTAATATATGGCCATATATTGGATTTTCATATGGGCAGGCACCAGTGCTATCACATTGTTCACCCCACACTTCACATGTTCAATCAACTAATGCTGAGAATCCCATTGGACATGGAACAAAAGCTAAAATAATAATTTATTATTAACTTGTAGTTAGTATTTTTATTCATTTTTCAAATAAACTTACTGCACAGCCTTAAAACTGTGACTATAAATCCTGAAGCTATTGTCTTGTCTTGTAATTTCACACATCTTATCGTCTTCCCTCGCCTTTAAGGACATGTCCCTACCTCCGAGTTATAAGAACATGTCACTGTACTCGAGTTATAAGGACATGTCCATATAA